>JAYMFX010260108.1:2086-19058 GCA_036784945.1 Monocelis spectator
TGAACTCTTCGAGCAGACAACCTTCCACGTTACAAACTTCTAGTGACAGGTAGGTATAGCAGCAAAGTTTTACAAAGAAATGCCCACCGTAGTCAGCCGTTTTTTCCTCTTCTTCACATCTTCTGCATCTTCACCTTTGGCATAACTCTTCAACTCCAGCGAGTGCCCTCTCCGGAACCTTCTCTTCCACTCTCTCTACTCCATGCTCTTAATACCATTTTCGTACATCATCCTACTTCTCTCCTGCGTCCATTTCTTTCTCTTGCACTCTCCTTATGAACTCTTCGAGCAGACAACCTTCCACGTTACAAACTTCTAGTGACAGGTAGGTATAGCAGCAAAGTTTTACAAAGTTTTTTTAAAATTTTGGACTATAAATTCCATGAACCACGACAACATTTTGATGGAATGGACCAGTTTAATTACTTTCATCTCCCTATAATTGTGAAGGACAACCGAAGAACCTCCTTATTAGACCTCATTGTATAAGCAGTTTATGAATATCTATAAAATAAGTAATCTAAAAAAAGAATAAATATTCATTGATTATTTCAATATCTACTTATAGATAATATTGTAATCATATTTTATCAATTCTTTATTTTAGTCTACTTATTTCTGGGTTTAATTGGCACATTGGTGTTCCTGCAATTTTTTCATGATATTCCAGAACTGAATATCGGCTACCAGATTTACGAAAATTCTGATGCAGTTGAAGTTAATAATAAGATTGAATCTAGAAGATCCTCAGTAGATATATTATCTGAATTTTCAATGAATGATGAGACTAATAAGCTCGTAAATCATCATTAACAAGAACAACTTCTTCAAAAGTATTGAAAAATAATCGAATAAATTCATTGTGGCTAATTGTAACACAAAGTGATTAAAAACATGTGATTTTAAGGATTTCTTACGAATATTTTTCTTATTATTTAATTTGACCTCCTGATTCGACCACTGTTGCAATTTTTGTTTTTATTCTAAAATTAAAAATTCTTCTGTATACGGTACAAAATATAATTTTAAAATAGAACTGTGGACAACAATACATATGTGTACAGCTGTAGTTTAACACAATAATAATTTATATTTATAATAATTGTCTATTGATATTTTAACTATGATTTCGTTGTCCGTGTATAAAATCTTGATTTATACAACAATTTAACGATGTTTTGTTGGTTTCTATTGCATTTCACGGCAAATGTGATAAGTGATATTATAAATTTACTATTGCACTGAGAAGATTTTATTTTATTTCTAATGTTGGAATTTGTCTGACAGGTTTCTATAATAACTTTTCTTAGAACTAAATTAAAATCGGGTTTCAACATATGATTTGAAACCCAGATTCTGCAAGCAAAATCCATAAATACAACTTTGATTCCCCCAAAAAGTAATGGCTGATACCTAGGACTGTATTCCTCGCAGAACTTTATAAGCATTTTCATTCATTTTTTCAAATTCAAAGTTTGAAACATTTTAGAAACACATAAAATTTTATTTTTTCAGGTATTATTTTCAAAAACACTTTTAATTGATATCATAAATACTCATAGGATCAAGACCCGTGAAAAATCGCATGCAAAAACACTTACTGTGGATGTATCCTAAGTTTTCTTGCATGCAGCTGCCATTTTACAAATTGTGTCATTCATGAGGATACATAGATTCTATATTTGATTTCTACATGTAAAATACACGGCCGAGTTATTCAGATTAACTTTTGTTTAAGTGTTTAATAGGATAAATTCACTATGAAAACGTAAAGCGCAAGTATTGGAATTAATATTGACATCGAATAAAAAACGAATAAAATCAAAAGTAGGCCATGTATATATGATTATATATGATATATGATAATTAATAAATAATCAAATTTCAGCTGATTATTTAATCTAGGTTTTTCAATGTAAATAATTTATATTTTATCATATTTTATTAGACACATATTTCCCTCCTAGTAAGTATATATGGGTCTTGTGTACTTAAGGAAAATAAAATTCATCACCAAAAAATAAAATATTTTATATCAGATCAATATACTGATTTAATATCACTATATTAAATTTTGTTGTAAGACTATATTTCTAAATATTTTGCATATATTCCATCATTTAATAAACAAAAATATTTCCATAATTTAAATTTATGCTATAGCCATGACAATATATTTTAAGTTTCTTGTTATTGTACTTAAAAAAGAGTATGTACATGCTTTTACCAACTTTATCAAATTTAATGCTTTTTGTTGACTAGAATAATTTAGACCAGATTTTATATCTTTCATTTAATGTATATTCTATAAATAATAAATTGTATTATTTATTATTATTAACTTATTAAATATTTTTGAAATTCTGTTAGATTTAATGCAATTTTTTAACATTTCACTTATCAAAAGAACTAAAGCATAAATAGAAAGGTTATGGAAGATAATTTCTCATAATACTTGCTGATCTAATATTTCAATATTGGTAATATTAAATTATCTGCAGGAACAACACATATTAGGGACAATCATACACATAACACAAGGAGATCACAAAATTTCCAATACTTTAAATTTAAAACAAGACTAGGAAGCCATCATACAGCAACACTATAAGCTTTGGTTTGAACTAGTATGATGTTAAATATAAAAACAATTTTCAGACTTTCTCAAAAGCATTAAAAAAATCTGGCCTTTTTCTAATCCTGTTTTTTGCTCTTTTTTAAGAGTGTTTTTTCATTATCATATGTGTATTAAACTTATCTGTAAACGTTTTAATATACATTTGATTGGTTACAACTAGATAGCTAACTCACTTAGCTCTTTTTAACTCTGGAAAATGATCACTAATATCACTCTGTATTCATATTTTATGTTTTTTGTCCTGAATAGCTATTCAAAATATTAGATTAACGTTTTTTAATAATTCAATTGAAGCAATAGCCTAAAACAATCTTATAATTGACCTCCATTCAACATTTTGATTAAAAGATTTATAATTTAAACAAACTTAAACTTTGTCTCCTTAATAATTAAAGAAATCATAAAATTCTTGATTGATAAAGTTTGAGATGATATGCTTTTAATCTTTCAGATATTTTTATGGCATCAGCTAAACCATTTGTAGATAAAAAGATTGCTCAGAGAAAGATTCTTCTCTTTTCAAAATCTCAATCCCCTGAATGCAAGCAATGCAAGAGCATTTTGAGTACTTACCAGTTGAATGAATCTTGTGCCAGTAATTATGAGTCAATAGAAATTGAGTGCCGCCAAGACTGTACAGACTTAGAAAACTACTTGTTTCAAATGACTTTATTTGATCGCAGAGAGGTGAGCTTTTGAAGATTTGTAAACAGTTATGAAATACCTGATACATATTTTTGTATTATTAAACTATTACAATCATATGAATCAAATAGCCAAATCAAATTGCTATTCGATTCTGTGCATTTATTATTTGATGAAATTTCTTAGTATTTACATTTATGTATATTATAGGAATATTATATAATGTATTTAAATATTCTTTTAGGTACCTCATTTATTTGTTGATGGAAACCATATAGGTGGCTACAAAGAAATACATTTACTACATGATTCAGGAGAATTAAGAAAAATATTTGAGAAAAGTGGAATTTATTGATTTTTGATTTATTTTACATTTTATAAGTTATTATTATACCTTATAAAACTTGCAACTTCATCACATTCAATCGTTACTTGATTCTGTAATTATATCATCTGTAAAGTATGAAAGTGTTAAAATATATGCATATAATGGTATTATTTTAAACTGTAAGCAATTGCTGACTTCTATGTATTTAGAACTAAAAATTGCTAAACATTTTTTTCCTAGAAATTTTCAATATACACATATTAATGCAGCTTTTAAAAATTAGTATAGATCACCAATGTATATTATTTTATTGTAACTATGATTACAACATATTTTCTATAACTTGGTTTGAACTAAATAAATCAAATTTTCTTGTCACTATTTCTTTTTCTAGCTATGATTAAATATTCAGATAACTTAATGATCAAATTTTCAGTTCAATTAATTTCTAAATTGCTATATTAAAGAGAAAATAAGTGCTGAAATATATCTATCAAAATACTTAGGTCTATTTTTGTTTTTGGAAGTAAATGATTTTGTAGTTAATTTATTAATATTATTCTCTAAAAAATAATCTTGAGTGAATAAAATTACAATCATAAATATAAAGAAGTAAAATACGATCACTTAATGATTGTTTATATATGATTAATATTCAATTTCAGAATTCAATGTATGTACATAATTCACTTAAACCCTATGATTGAATCATAGCAAACATTTTGACTTCCAGTTTGCGGTTGTACACTAATTGGTCATGCTTTCCAAATACATGACGTCCACAAATTGGTTTTATTGACTTAGAATATGGACTCAATCGGTGTTTTTTATGCAGATAAAACGTTTTTCTTAAATAAAGTATTTTATTACATATCTATTGGTACACAAAAAATTCGCATTTCCATGGAGTTATTCCATCAAATATATAATAATAATTTAACTTTATTGCTGAAAAATTCGAAGAACAAAAAATTCAGGACAATCGATTTTCGATTGTATTGAATCAGTGGAGACATTTTTGACCGAGGCCACCTTCAGCTTTCGAGTATCGTTTCTATCGAGTAACGTCCCTAAAGGTCTGGAGTTGAATTGCAAAGTATATTGCTCAGTTATATAAACCAACAATTCTCTTACTCACTTATTTCTTCTAAATTGCAGGAAAGTTTCACAGTTATGGGCAGAATAAATTATTGACAAGTCCCATTATAATTGAATTACTCAGAAATTTAATACTGCACTCTATATACGCTTAAGAAAAAATCAATATTCTAAGGTAAAGATCCATTTGGATCCAAAGATCCAGTACAATTTAATATTTGTATACTTTGTTTAAATATAACAAACTTTTATAAATTTATTATAATTAAATGCCGAAATAAAAAAGAAAAGGATCAAAATATTTTTGAACAAGGCAGATTTCCTTCATATTAACACTAAGTGTAATGCATATTGTTTTATGTTATTTAATAAACATACTATATGAGAATTGAATTTTTTACGAATTGTCTACAAAATTAATGCTAGATATATAAATAAAAGTCAGTAATATCAATGTTCATTAAGACTGACCTATATTATATTGTAGTTCTTGGGTTTTAGAAGAATATTATTTTAGACTGGGACAATTCAACAATAATTCTATATAATGTCCTTAGACTATATTAGTTCATTTAAAGTATATATAAGATAATTATGTGAACAAGGTGAGAGATTACAAAATATTTAAATATCACACATTTATAGAGTAAGTAATCAATAGTACATGGAGGTGATCTAGGTATGAGTTCACCCTTATTCTAATGTAGTAGTGTATTGTTACTAAATAAAGTTTATGATTTATACATATGTATTACAAAATATATAATATGCCCAACCAAATTGGGAACCTTGAAAAGTTCCAAACTGGTTGGCCCAATTAGGAACTTTTTACAGTTCCTAACTGGAATTGAAACAGTTGGGAACCAATAATTCAATACTAATATAATTAGTAATTACACTTTAATTAATGAAGTTACAGCAATAGCTTAACATTTTTATTTGCAGTGTGATAATGCATTAAAATATGCATATGATATAAAAGTTCCTAATTGGGCCACATCAGATGTTATAGGAAATATCAAGCCAGGCCTTACTCCAAAAAAATGTTAATTTCATAACTATTAAAAATTATTGAAACTTATAATATAGTCAAATAAAATAAAAATTGTGAAAATATCCCTAATGTACAAATCATATCTGAATACCAATATGAAATTCTTTTTATTCTTAATATATAATTGGATTTGAATGCAATTCGGTTATATAATATACTTATATAATACTTAGAATTAATAAGCTTGTTTGACTTTATGATCATTCAAAACAGTTCTTGATCTTTTAAAGTCAGACATGTTCCTAGAATTCTGTTCAATTCCAATAAATTATTAAAATAATTATTTTATGAAAATTAAAAAAATCTAGTCTTTCATACCATAATTATTTTTATGGATACTTATCTACATTTTATACTACAAATTAAAAACATCAAACCATGTGTCAAGTATATTTTTTGTTAAAGTATTAAAATAATATCTAATAGTTCATGATATAAACCAGACATTATTTTGTAGGTTACAAAATAATGTCTGGTTTATTGATCTTATTATTTGTCAATTATTTGAGTATACAATTCTCTACTCTCAATAGGTCCTTCCAAGATTGACAGATATTCTTTTAAGCCTAAACCTAAGTCTACAAAAATAGACTCACATTTTAATTAACCAAACTTTAATATATTATTGTTTTTCTCTCATACAATTAGCAAGATACTTTTTTCATAAAGTAAGTTTTCAATGCTCGATTAGGTTTATAAATTTTCTTGAATTTGAAATTTATTGACTGTCATATTTTCATTAAGTATTATTGTATTCACTGGATTTTACTTTAACTATTTATCTATAAGACAAAGATAATAATATTGTTCTCAAGTTTTCTGCTTTTGTTTTGGATTATGAATTTTTTGAAAAGATAATAGAAGGAATCTTAAGTTCTGAAGTAATCAGGAATCAGTTGTGAAGTAATTCAGAAATCAGTTGTTGATTGTTACAATCTTTTTTTGTATCCAACATTAAAATATCTCATAAAATTCAATTTAATTGTTTTCTATTACAATTTATATTCTGTTGCTCAAAAGTTCATCATCATATTATCTAATAGAATAGATTTTCACCTAGAATAGTTAACTAAATATTCTAAGAACTTTTAAAATTTTTATCTAATATTGCTTAATGCTCAAGAGTTCAATCAGCATATTATTTTTATTTCTCTTACTGAAGTGCATTATTTTATTTCAGTACCCTTGTCCAGCTATCAATGCTGTCTTTAATTTTGAATTGGTGTTATCTGTAGAGCAGTTTTTTTCCATTGTCAATTTTCCCCTATGGCTGCAGAGAATCAGGCCAGTTGGCAGCAACCTAATGTAACAATCAATCCGGCCTCTCAATCAAATACTCATTCCCCTGGTGCCATTATTCCAACTGTCAATGATGTAACTGGTAATCAACCTACAACGACCAACATTAAATGTATTTTCGTTGGTGATCCTGAGGTTGGCAAAACTTGTCTTGTTGTCAGTTATACCTCCAATGGATATCCAGATGAGCACAAACCTACAGCCTTTGATAATTATTCTGGTGGGTAGCTGCTACTGTTTCCATATAATATAAATTGATAAATTTTTAGTGGGTTAATTAAAACGAGACAGAAAAAAATTGTTAGCTAATTGTAACCTAAACATTTTCATTTATATCTCCTACTTTGCTTAAATAGTAAATCTATGGCTAAGATATGGGACTTTGCCATAGAGATCGGACTGTTATCCATAGATATAGAATTATTCTACCAAAAAATTATTATAATTTGTTTCACTGGAGGGGGAAGATAATTGGATTTTGAAGCTGTTTATTTTGTATGATTAGGTTTCTTATTGTGCTGTTTTTGACAGTGGTTGTGTATTATTTTGATTTCGGTGGCATAATAATACTCTTATGAATTTTACCGATTTTTGTGTGTGATGCAGTTGTTTATGGCTTCAAATGAAATGTTGACGTCCTAATGTTTGCATATTCTGCGTGCAACTTTTTGGTGAGTCATTTCTGATGATTTTATCATAGCGCCAGGCCGCATTTGTATGACGTATTCCTACTGATTTTTTATATTATATGATGCTGTCAGCTAGCGATGCGATATATGATTCAGTTTGCGCGAGTGGCATTAATCGATAGATTTCAGAGAAATATTTTTATGATTCATCTGGAAGAAATTTGCTTGATCCGTGTATATAGATAGCTGCTGTTGATACGATACTATAATATGATATCTATTGAATGTTGGTGAATGAATGCTCTCATGAGGAAACATTCTGCTTGTCTTCTGAACATTATGCGTCTTGTTTTTATCTCCGCCATGCATAACAAGTATCGATATTGCTAACCCTGACACTTATTATGTGTAGGTAAAACATTTATCGTGAGAAGTTTAATGATTAGAAACATTTACTTTGTATCATGTCAACTTTTTATAGCACCGTTTATCTTCATATATAGGTTTATCTGATAGATGCCAAAGGGCATATTACTTACTTATTAAATATCCTTTAAGTATGTGGTCAATATTTGAATGTACTGTTTGCAATTTTTTTTACTGTATTCCTCCTTAAATATATTTGATTGAAATGAGTGTGTTTTTAAATCCTTTTAGTCGATGTTTGCGTAGAAGATCGTTTTGTTAAGCTGCAAATTTATGATACGGGTGGTCAGGTAAGTTTTTTTTTAAGTCAATTAAACTAAAGTAAACTACACTGAATTCATATGGAATAACTATATTGCTGACTGTATTTGTATAGTTGCATTGACTGCCTGTCTATATTATTGTCTAATAAAGGAAATATCATCTGTAGCGAGTACTTTTCTACTTATTAATGAGCTGAAAAGAAAATTTGAATTTTTCATTTTCCTAAATAATCGATGTTTTTTTTATGTCTGAAATGTATGACTCTGATAAAATCTGTATTATTATGTAAGTTAGGCTGAGAGGTTTGTCGATACGATGTTGCTTTCGAGTAGTATGTAGTATTGTCACTTGGTGATTTGGCTGTTGTAGCTGTTATTGTACATTGGGCCTTTCTCTTAAACCATTTCCAGTAGGTCAATCCCTCAAACATCTTCCTGATAAGGTCCTTGATTGACTGGATCTGCAGGCTTTCTCATTGCCCACCCGGCCGGGCATTTCATCACGTGGTCAACCGTTTCTTCCTCTCCTTCACATCTTCACCTTTGGCATAACTCTTCAACTCCAGCGAGTGCCCTCTCCGGAACCTTCTCTTCCACTCTCTCTCCTCCATGCTCTTAATACCATCTTCGTACATCATCCTACTTCTCTCATGTGTCCATTCCTTTTTGCTTTCTCTTTCTTGTACTCTCCTTATGAACGCTTCGAGCAGACAACCTTCCACGTTCTGGTCCATTTCTCCCTGTCCACCTCTTTGTTGCTTTCTACTCAGCAACGACTTGGTACTCACGTCTCGCTCTCAATGGAATTTGCCAGAGATACTTTGCCGAACAGTACCTCTGGCTTCCTGAAAACCCGGTTGCTCGTTTCTATAAGAGCTTATGTCTCGAGAATATATAGTGGGTGATTCTGTTTAGCATTTTACAATTTCATCCTTATTAACCTTAGATCGCTTCTCTTAATTTCGACTTCAAATCACGGTATAGAACGTCATGCATTGTTATTTCTCTCCCAAAATAAGCATTTCTAATTTTATTATTATCTTTTCATCGTCAGCTACAAAACTGTATAAAAAATAACGAATTTTATAACTGCACGATATGATATATTATAGGTCTGGATCAGGGGTCTGACACACATTACAGACATAATTCAATTTGCATTGTCATGAAGAAATGTATTCCTGATTTTTTTTTAAAAAACGAGATTATACTAAAATAATTAAACACAGTTCATTAAGAGGATCAATTAACAGGACGAATCTGTTAAATGAGAAACAATGAAAGTAAACTAATCGATATAATCTCATTATAGAAATGTTCTTCTCATCTGCGCTGTTCACAGAATGAGTATCCGTTTTATTTGAGAGTCTACGAGTCTCTTTCTAAATGTACTTGAGATGCTGCAGTAGATAAGACATACCCCCTTATACCTACTGCTGGTGTTCTATGTACTGTAGTACATTATTTGTGGCTAGATTTGATTTTCTGTTTTTTCGTCACTGTTTTTAAAAAAAAATATTCATGGGTCAATGCTAAAATACGCAGAAGCCAAAATACAGTGCAGGAGTCAAAACTTTTTCAAAATACGACTGATTACTTGCAGGAGTCAAACTTTAGCTCTCTATACCTCTCTCCATATAATACTAAAACTTCATGACCATAGCTGAAAGTGGTCGGACATAGTGGCCAAAATATGTCCAAAAGTGGTGATTTTTTACTATATTACATACAGCAGGAGTCAAAACATTTTCAAAACAAGACCGATCACACACAGGAGCCAAACTTAATATCTCTACACTATTCTTGACTATCCCTCCAAGTTTCATGCTTCTAACTATTAGGAGTCGGACACAATGGCCGAAAAATGTCCAAAACTACTTAATTTTTTTCTATTCTACTTTCTGCAGAAGCCAAAACTTATAATCTACAAGTTCGATCGCACGCAGGAGCCAAACTTTGGCTCTCTATGCCTCTGCCCACATAATACTTAATTTCATGGCGATATCTCAAAGTGGTAAGACATAGTAACCATCCTAATATTGAAGTGTTCATATTTACTAGATTACTACAGAAAATCCTAATGTCACTATTTGGACACTCTGTCTGAACCCTAGTAGTTAGAAACATGAAACTTGGAGGGATAGTAGAGAGTAGTATAGAGAGATTAAATTTGGCTCCTGCGTGTAATCGATCTTGTTTTGAAAAATGTTTTGTCTCCTGCTGTAAGTAATATAGTAAACAAATCACTATTTTGGCAACTATGTCTGATCACTTTCGGATATGGTCATGAAGTTTTAGTATTATCTGGAGAGAGGTATAGAGAGCTAATCGGTCTTGTTTTGAAAACGTTTTTTGCTTCTGCGTATTTCAGCATTGACCATATTCATGGCAGTATTATTAGGTATTTAAATGCCATTCATTAATCGTGAATGGTTTGGTTGACAATATGGATAATATATTGTTATTTTAGAATGAAGTCGCTTCTTTACGTCATCTTAGCTATGAAGATGCTCAAGTATTCGTTCTTTGCTTCTCCGTTGTGCACCCTAATTCATTCCGCTCCCTGAAAAGTCATTGGGTCCCTGAATTAAACAAATATGGTTCACCGAAAGCGGCGTTTATACTTGTTGGGTGTCGGTGCGACCAGCGACATGATGTTGCGAGAATTTTATCGCTTTCTAATGTCGGTGATCATCCGGTGAACGAGGCGGCTGCCCAAGAATTGGCGCGCGATATCGGTGCTTTAGCTTACGTGGAGTGCTCCTCTCTTACTCAGAAGAATCTTAAAACTGTATTCGATTTGGCAATTTGGGAGGGATTGAAAGTCTACGACATGCAAGCCGCCGAGAACGCCGAAATCAGACAGAAAATGATTCATTGTAAGTCTAAACACAAACAGAAGCAATTAATTAATCAAAATGGTGGTCTGGATAAGGAGGAATTAGCTGCAATGAAAAAGTCCAAATCTACGTGGAAAAAATTACTTTGTGTGTCGTAGTCAGTCAGTCGCTACTTTCCTTAATTGAAGTTGACTATATCGATAAACATCATCTCGGAAGACATTTCAGGACTACCTCCTCTGTTCGAATGGGAACCTTTGTATTAATCTTTTTTAAATCATCGTTTTATCAGGGCAGGAATTATTAGATGCATAATTTTTATTCTGTTTATCTTAATGTTGAATTTTATGATCTTAAGGTACAAAAAGAATCATTTTTATCCAATCGGAATTTATTACATTCGGAAGTACGGTTTTTTTTACTTGGTGTTTATATTAATTGAAATTCATTTAGCAGACCATATTTTATCACCTCTTATTACTAAATCTGTTCTATTTATCAAATTGGGAGTTACTATACTTGTGTTTACTGTCTCATTTAATTAGGAATTTATACATATATATATATAAAGGATTCCGAGGCTACAGACCAAAATATGTGTCTATTGTACAGAAAGATGGTGTTGGTGAAGTTTTAACTTTCAACTTCAATGAAACAATTCGAAAATACATGCCAAAATACTTGGATTTTCCAAACTTTTCAATCACGTGATATAGTTAAGAAATTTAAGTTGCTTCATAAAGTGCAATAATAAATAATCGTCAAGTATAGTGTAACAAAGAAGGATATCAAACAGATACAGACTGTTTCAAACTTATTAGGTATCATCAGTCGGATATAATAGAGATATCCCCCTCATTGTTAAACCAAAATTAAAAGTCAAACTGACTAGTTATTCACCAAAGCTTTAAAGATGACGACTTTTGCCAAATAAATTGCTGTATTGAGCCAACAAGGCAAACTGATGATATGCCTAATAAGGTTGAAACAGTCTGTATCGGGTTGAGATCCTTCCTTGTTTACACTACTTGATGTGTTAAGTAGTGTGTACAAATCCTGACGATTATTTATTATTGCACTTTAATAAATAATTGACTTTTGTCAAATATATCTATCATGAATATATTGCGCTGTAAATGTTTAGAGTTAGTTATATATATATATATATGTAAAATAAATATTTTTATTGTGTCATCATTTCCTTAATGAGTATATCGTTTTACTCAATTATAGGTACATGTAATGTGTAATTCATATTTCAATACCTACAGTAATTGTCTGACTAATACTTAATCCAATTTGTATATTATGTGTATTATTATCATTTATTAGAAACTCTTAAAAAAGAACATTTCATGCCTCACGGTCATTCCAAATTTATTATCGGTGCTGAAAATAAAAGTCAATTTAAAAACATCATACATAAACTACAACTATCTTACCTGGTTATGCCTTTTTATTTGCTTTCTATCCCATTTTAAAATTATAGCAGTTTTCCTGATAGCGTCATGTGAAACTATACATATTATTATTATAAAGACATTTCATTTTGTGTATCACTCGTGCAATGAATTTATCATAACAACTTTTGTTATTTGTATACTTATGCATCTTTTTCTCAAGCCTTATTCAAGATTATTATTATTTATTCCTAATTTATAAGTATTGATCTCTTGATGTTTTAGAAAATCTATTTGATTATAGACAATGATTATATTATTCTTCTGTTGATATGTCTTTCATAGCTCATTGAAATTTCATGTCTTAACTATTTATCAGTTTTATATTTTCATGCAATTGCTTATTAAAATTTATTTCTATTTTATATCCCAATGATATCATACATTTTCCTATGCGTGTAAATCTTATAATTACCTATCGATTGTTGCCGAATCTCATCATACTCATATAAATAAATCTTAGCAATTGTAAATAATATGATGAACCTTAACTCAATAAAATTTGTTACACATCCATATAACAATATGTAATTACATTTTAATTCAAAGCATTCATTATAGATTGATTTTAACCAATTTTATGGATTTGTAAATTAAAAATCAGCAATTGCAATATCTATTTTATTATCGCAATAAATCCTTTATCAACATCCTATTTGTATTCTATATAGGTATTATACCTAATCAACTTACAATTAAAATGAATTTAGTGGGAATATACAGCTTTTTATAACAATAAATATGGTTTATTCAAAAATATAATGTTGACCGAAAACGCTCCCATAGTACGATAACACCGTCATATTTAAAAATTTCTCTGGAATACACATGCTTCAGTTTATTATTATAAAACTGCTGACAACACGCAAATATAGTGATGAAAGTATTCATAAAACGATAATGGATTAGTGACTAAGTCGCTTTGATATCAAATAATTTAGATTTTTATTAACAAACGCAAAAATATAAATAATCCAAAATGCGTCATTTTATAGTTAGAGATCTTAAATTTGGTTTACAGAAATTTCATCCAATGTAAAATCCACACGCATTCAACTCTGCTTTCTTATTAAAGGTGATATGAATAGGTACACACCAATATTTAGTTTAAACTATTTGATATGCTGTGAGATGCTCAGATTCTATGTGGTCAAAAGGAGTTATTAAATATTCACACTAATCTACCTCAATGCTTGACAATGATTAATGATTATGCATATTTTGCTTACAATCTGAAAAATATTCGACTATATAAATCATTTATTATTTATTCAAATATTTTAGGTTTATGTTTTTCTACATCAAAAATATAATGTTCGGTGTAATATTTAATTCAAATGAACGGCAGTAAGTCTTAATAAGTCTTCTGCCTAACAAGTAGTGAATGCAATATTAGACATATTCATAGATGCTCTATTTTTATTTTCCGGAAATTTCATATAGATTTAGTCATTTTAAATATATCTGAAATATAATTAGATTTAGATTTAAATTGAAACAATTTTGAGATCAAATAAATAGATTCTTCAACATTTAGAATTTGGAATGTACCCATCCTAAAGTTATATCCAGATGAACCCTAAGGACAAGTAACCTTGTCTGCTAGATTTTCTATATTTTGTATTAGAGTTTATCAAGGCAGATTGCATCTAACTTTATAAATGATTTAGTTCAAACAACATTTTTTTATAGATATACATAGCAGAACATCTATCAAACAAATGTATCATTATAAAAATATAGCTAATAATTAATTAATTGTGTATTGTCCCAAACATCTTCCATAATTGAAGATAATATAGACTTGCAAATTAGCTAAGCTTGACCATAAGAAATTATTATATTTTAAATTATACAGATATTATTGGTAAGTGATTTATTTAATATAGCCAACCAAATTCTATTTTATCAATTTCTTTAAGAAATATTCATAGTAATAGATAAAATTATTTTTCCTTTATTTAAACATCTTCATTGTGAAGACAATATTTTTTCATCCTCTGGAAATCTATGTACTTGCGATACAATTTTGATATATTTTTTTGACTTACAAAGGATGAGATAGTCTTGTTGTTTACAAGGGGAAATATACAGTCATATTTCTATCTCATTGAAGAAGTTAATAGAATATTGTATAAGAATATAGTTCATCAAAAACTTGATCTATAATTAAAATTATTTTGTTTCTGATATTTTGGGAAATCTCTACAAATAATATGAACTATCTTTATATAAGGGGTGATTATGCAATGGGATTAAAAGCCTCAATTAAGTCAAAAATTGTAATTTACACCTTTCATGATGAAGTTAGTGTAATATCTCAAATTTGGATATTGCAAAATATATTTGTAACCATTTGTATGCTAATTAATGGTGCTAATTAATCTTAACTTTTAGTTTATTACTTTATATTTCCAATGTAAAATGTCATGATGTGTAAGTAATGAGTTCATCTGGTACATTAAAAAAATGACACCAATATGGTTTGTCATAAAAGGTATGAATTCACGTTTATCTAGCTCTTAGTAATGAAATCAATGCAACGGTATCATGATATTTGTTTTAAAACAGTTTTCTTAAATTTTTCATCTATTCTATCAATGAAAAGTAAAATATGTGTGATCAATTTTTTATTGAGATTTAAATAATTCTGTAATTCCCATGGCTTTCTAAGTTATAAATAGTATGCCTTTTCTTTTCTGACATAAATACACTTTTCTTTTTAAAAATAATAATTTGAATTAAAAGAATGCTTTATTTTACTTTTAGATCAATTATGTCTATTCAGCAAGAAACTCTGAGCAGAAACTCTGAAACAGTTAGTGAGCCAGTAAAAACTTCATTTTGGGATGTTAAGCAATATTTTATTGTCATTAAAAGAATTGAAAATGCAAGCAGATTATGCACTGATTTAGCCAATTTTGTACATGAAAGAGCGACAATTGAAAAGCGCTATGCTAATGAATTGAATAAATTTTCAAGTAAATGGCGACATTATATTAAAAGTGGCCCAGAATATGGCTGTTCTAAAGAAACGTGGATGGGATTTTGTGGAGAAGCGGAAAATGTTGCTAAACTTCATTTAGTAAGGAGCCAATGCTATTATACATGTTACTGTATATGCCAATGCCTATTAAAAGTTCCTATTTGAATGTAGAAATAGAAATGAATGTTCTCCTATGAACACTAATTCACAATAACATTTGAATGCATTTTAGGACATTAGAGAACGTTTAGTGACTGAGATAGAATCTGACATAAAGATGTGGCAACGATCAAATTATCCTACAGCATCATTTCCACCCAACAGTGTGAAAGAAGCGCGGCACATAGAGCAAAAATTTAAAAGTGCTCAAGCTCCATGGGCAACCTTAACTAAAAATCTACAAAGGTCAAAACGCGATTATTACAAAGCTTGTAAAAATACTCGCTCCTGTAATCTTCTAATTCACAATGCGAGAAACGATCCCTCTATTACATCTGAAAATGTAATTAATTTGACGATTCGTATACTTTCAAGACTACCTACCTATGTGCAAACTATTTTAAATTATGACATTCATTTATGCATATTATAGCATAGAAAACTTCAAGATCGTGTTACAGCAGCACAGGAGCTTGAAGAAAGAGCTTTGAGGATTTACAATGATAGCTTAAATGCATTAAATGAGGATCAACGGCGTTATATCTTGGAAATGACAAAGGTAAAACCATTTTGAGAATTAGAGTATCAAAAGTTTACTTTAATTAATTGAGTATTTAAATAGCATACAAATTTAAGGAGTTATTTATATTGTTTATCAATAGAACATAAAATCGTTTAAAAATATGATACTTAACTTCTTAATTGTAGGTTTTCGATTTGACACAAGATTATGAGAAGCAGAGACTCGAATTTTTCACAGAGACTTACAATCGCACGACAGATATATTAGATACTTCATTACGTGAAGAGTAAGTTACACATATGTAAATGCATGCATTCCAGAATAAAATCATTTTTACTATAATCATTTTTTCTATATTCTAGAATAAAATCATTTTTTCTATATTCCAGAATAAAATCATTTTTTCTATATTCAGAATAAAATCACTTTTTCTATATTCCAGAATAAAATCATTTTTTCTATATTCCAGAATAAAATCATTTTTTCTATATTCAGAATAAAATCATTTTTTCTATATTCTAGAATAAAATCATTTTTTCTATATTGCAGAATAAAATCATTTTTTCTATATTCCAGAATAAAATCATTTTTTCTATATTCAGAATAAAATCACTTTTTCTATAT
>JAYMFX010260219.1:4412-19048 GCA_036784945.1 Monocelis spectator
TCCTTTATAATCCGTATTCATCCATGATATTTTTCATAGATGTATGAAGTCATTTGATTAGCAGGGACAACCTTACCTTATCAGGATGTATGGCTCGGACAGCATTTTTGTATTGGCGCTTTACAGTATCAACTGAGACCAATTCAGACATGTTCACTCCACTCCAGCGAACACCATCCCAAAGCATCGTATGCAGAGAGCACAAGAGAGCTCGAATATTGCGTTCCTTACCCTCCACCCACTCCAGAACCTAACAGAGAAATAATAACAAATAAATAGCAATGCCACTTTAATATTGTCCAGTCATAGACAGTCATATTCTAGTGACTATATTATCATTCTCTAGTCATTTTAGAAATTTCTTTAGTCAGTCATTTTAGTTTCAGTTTTAAATCGAATGACTAACTTAATACATAGTGTGATCAACATTGATATGATGATTTCTTATCTAATTCTCCCCTAATGAATTTGAATAATATTGCCATGTCAGTTAGCAACCAGCAGTGTGCTCTCAACCACATCGACAACATTTAATAAAAACATTTTAACTAATTATGTAAATTTATAATTAATATATGCGATGAAAAAATTCAAAGCATGCTAATATTTGAGGCACGCGAGGCACACATCACACCCCATGCAGAGTTGGATTTCTTTGTTTCGAGGATCGAGTTATTATATAGCTATCGATGAATTTCAGATCTACACTTCCCTATCAACTTTCACTGATTGAAATTGTAGTCAGTGAAGTCAAATTATGCTAATCATAGTAGGTACATCTTCATTTCAGTATGATCAATGTTCTTCTACAAGTAATTATCAACAGTTTGAAAGTTACGCTAAGAGGTGAGGTCATTACTAAAAGGCTTATTTTTTTCATCCAAACATAATTAATTATGAAAAAGGGCACATTTAAAAAGTGTAATATCTTTCTAATATGAATACTTATTATGTATCTGCTAGTTGTGCCACTAATTTGCATAATGTCATCATCTGCTGCTTGATTTATTAGTTAATGTGAGTAAGTTAGAATTGAGCACGGATCCAGTGGTTAATTTATTTATGCAGTCCTAAAAATGAATTCAAATGAAAACGAAAACCGATTTCCATATTTTTGAACGGTCGCTCTTCTTATTATGATAATGTTACTAACATAACAAAACCAGTCAATAAGTATTTTCAGCCTTACAATGTTTCACAAAAATCATTTCATTATAAGATTTGAAGCAGCAATTATTACCATGATACAGCTCTTGGATTTACTCAGCGAGAGTTGAGGTTAGGTTGACAAAATTGAGATTTGACAATTTGAAAAACAAACCTCAATAGAGACATTATTTAAATCTTCCGGAATTCCTGGATGCTTCTACCTAGCGTCGGACACAATGGCCGAAAAATATCCAAAACTACCTGTTGTGTATTAAAAACAAGGATTACCTCAATTAAAAAGGTTTAAATCACAACACTACCTAATTTTCTCCATTCTTACTTTCTGCAGAAGCTAAAACTTTCTGACTACAAATTCTTTATCGCACGCAGGAGCCAAACTTGAGTTCTCTACGCCTATCCCCATATAATACTAAAATTTCATGGCGATATCTGAAAGTGATAATAAGCCATAGTGGACATCTTAAAATCTATTGAAGTTTTTGAACTCAGCGATATTTAGTTTACTGCATAGAATCCCAAGATGACACTATTTTGGTAACTATCTCCGACCACTTTGAGATACCGTCATGAAGTTTTAGAATTATGTGGAGAAAGCTGGAGAGAGATTAAGTTTAGTCTCCTGCTGTATTTTAGCATTGACCAAATGAAATATCAGATGAAAGCACCTTCATTTTGTCCGGATCGGTTTCTTTAGCCATTGCTTCTCGCCTCATCTCTTTGATGGTCCTGGGTCCACAATCCTCCTTTGTTGGTTTACCGCTGCAACCGAATGCATCGCCCAGTAGATCTTCGAATGCATTCTTCTGAAATTTCGTACGAATTCCGGACCCATTGCTTGGATTGACATTAGGCGGTGGATTTGTAGCGCCATACAATGCGGAATAGTTAGGCGTGGCATTGCTGGACTTGCCTGCAGAGGCGGGTGACGGAGAGGGACACCGCTGACTGTTGGGACCGGGTAGAGTAGAACCACTGCCCATGGCTAAATAACGTCAATTATATGGCACAGTTCATAATTCAAAATCACACATTTTTATACTCAAATGTTAAAAGTTTGACAATTTTAAATGCACTTCAATGAGTTCTAAAAATAGCTCTGAGCTAATCGATTTTAACAATCTATTTATTGAAACCATATTATAAAAACTAAGACATAAGACATTCATTTGATAAATATACCCTTTGAAATGGTTAGGAAGAGTTATATCTATATTTTTTTCTAATCTTTTACACTTTTGGAGAACTTGAAAAAGACAGCAAGACTACAAAGAAGAACCGCAACGACGAACTCAATACGAATCAGAAGCTTTTTGACTTATTATTGAAAATAAAAGGTCAATGCTAAAATACAGCAGAAGACAAACCATTGGGATTCTATGCAAAACTAAAGTTCGAAAACTTCAATAGATTTTAAGATGTCCACTATGGCTTATCACTTTCAGATATCGCCATGAAATTTTAGTATTATGTGAGGAGAGGCGTAAACTTGGCGTTGGACTTGTAGTCTGAAAATTTTGTTTGGCGTTTGCAGAAAGTAAAATGGGGAAAATTAGGCAGTTTTGGGACATTTTCCGGCCATTTTGTCCGATTTCTAGTTAGAAGCATGAAACTTTGAGGGATAGTAGAGAGTAGCGAAGAGAGATTAAGTTTTAACCTGCGTCTGTTCGATCTTGTTTCAAAGTTTTTTGGCTCGTGCTGTAAGTAATAGAAAAGCATTATATCTGGACATATTTTGGTCACTGTTTCCAACCACTTTCAGATATCGACATGAAGTTTTAGTATTATGTAAAGAAAAGTATAGAGATATATTTGGCTCTTCAAAGCATTTTAGCATTGACCAAACTAAAAATTAGCTTCTTCAGTCATGCGTGAATAAGCAGACATCCAACTTACTTCCCCATGAAAGACATTCAGTCAATGAGAAGGAATAGAGAAAGACCGAAGAAGCGATAAATCTCCAATTACAGGAAAAATATTTTTCGATCATCCAATCACTTATCAATACATTTTATGAAATAGTTTTAAATTCTGAAATGATTTTGACAATTCTAGCTGAAATATAGTTGCTACATATTATACCTAGAGTATGATTCCCATGATTATCAGCTAGGTACATTCTCTTAAGTTAATTAATCATATAAAATTGTCTGAACGAATCTAATCTCCATCGATAAGCGAGTGCTGATAGACTGTGTGACTGCTACTTTCTTCTCAACAACAAAGTGGGTAATTATCAGGCGATATTATTCACAGTTAGCATAATCATTATGCAAACAAACAGTTAGAGGAATAGACTAACAGCTAGAGAAACAATGTCTGAAACAAAGCCTTTGTGTAGAAGTGCGCAGAGCCATTCTATGAGCACGATTACGTAATACTACTACATGCATAATGAAATGAGAATGATTTTAGAGCAAGTCTCGACAATAATAACGTGTGTGCCATCAGTTTCTAATGAAAGAAATTGCTCATACAATCTCAGCAAATATCTTATTTCGAAAATATCGGGGTAGGTATAATTAGAAAAGCAATTGATTACGTAATCAAAGTCTGCTATTCAATATTTACCGATGATAGACTTCATTATATAATTCTTATCATTTATATATCAATACATTAACAACCAGTCCAATTTATTTTACGTATCAAGGTTCAGATAGATTCAGTACCGAACTATTTAGGAATGTTGACAGACAATCTTAGATTTAATATATTTTTTATATTATATTCAAAGCATAATTATCGATGTAGGAATTTTGATGATGTCACTACATTCGTTGCTAGAGCATTGTTAAAATAAGAGCCAATCAAATTACTGATTGGCTCTTACAATATGAGATTCTATGGGTCTACACTGAAATAATCGATAATTTGATTGGCTCTCACAATATGAAACTCCAAGGGCCTACACTAAAATAATCAATAATTTGATTGGCTCTTACAATATGAAAATCCAAGGGCCTACACTAAAATAAGCAATAATTTGATTGGCTCTCACAATATGAGAATCTATGCTTATATTGAAATAATCGATAATTTCGATTCTAACCTGGTGTGTTCATGTGCTGAGGACTCGGACTGGACTCCTTGTTGATATTGGTCATAGATTTGGGTTTCTGTCCGCCCAGAAGACTATCAAAATCACCGAATGGGTCAAATTTGTTTGTAGAATTCGGTGTCGCTTCGGCGGCGTTGTTCACCATACTGCTAAGAGAACTGGTCGAGTTCGAATTATGGGGCATAGCGGGTCGCAGAAAACTGCCGTCGGGTTTAGTTGCACTTGGGTGCGCAGTTTTACCCAAAGAATCGAATGGATCGAAATTTGAAGCGCCTTTATTAGATGGAGGCGCGGTTGCGTTGGTAGCAGTAGGCTTAGTATTAGTAGGTTGCGAATTGAGATTGGCGAATGGATCGAAGCTGGAGTTTTTATCCCAAGCAGAAGAACCGCCACCAAACTGCAGAAGATCAGGCTCCATGGTGGCCTGTGGAGTGGCCCCAACAACCGGGTTGACCCCGCCTAAAATCAGAACACGATATGCAACAGTAAGTTTCCGACAGCCTCTCTTAAATGAGAATATTTCATGACGAACATACTGGATAGAAGATCAAAATTGCTGAGATCTTTCTTCATCGATTGCTGATCCCCGGAAAGATCCACATCGTATTCAAAGCCCAATAAGTCAGCCACATTTTCTCTAGTCGTCGTGGACTGCTTGGAGGTCTGTCTCGCAGCCAAGAAATCCGAAAAGTCGTCATCATCCACTACTCCAGCAGCTTCATGAAATGTCGGCTCGGGTACCCAATCATTGGCAGCGGGTGGAGTTTCACTGTCAGCAGTGTCGGCGGTGTTCGACCAGTCAAGAGCAGAGAAGAAATTGGGTGACCTGTCCGGGGTGGGTTTACTGTCCATATCTTTGTAAGGGGCGCTGCTTTGTGCAGTGCTTTTTGGTTTGCGAGTGCTTTCAGGTGAAGAGTCATTGGAACTGGTGGAATTATCGGAATCACTCACATTTGAAGGTTTATTTGGTCCACATTCAGATAAATTAAAACGACCTACATATTCATTATCAGAGAAAATCAGATATTTAATACAACTTCATTCAATTTATAAATGTCTCCAAATTTTCTTAAAATGAGTCTTAATCTTACAAAAATCTTTCACGACAGTATTCATTTCTTCTTTATCATTGAAGAGAATTTCTTTTCGCATCAATTTCTCTTGCAAATGATTCCAAGGAAAGGGCGAAGAGTTTGGTGGTCGAGGTTTGTCAGTGGGTGAGACAACGATGTCGACGCTCAATTGAAATTTCTCCGTATATTTGTCGATAGTTTCAAAAATATCTAACGACTCTCTAAAATCAATTAAATAAATGTAATAAATATTCAAATAATTCATTTTAATACTGTAAGTAGTAAAATAAAATATCGATTTTTTAAAACGTTAGAATGTTGTCACTTGGTAAAATTCAATTTGTTCTCATCGGGATTTATAAAACCAGTATGAAGCTGCACTTGACAAATCTTTATGGAGGATATCTGTAATTTAGTAAAATTAACATCAGAAAAACAACAACACAAAGGTCCTTATCGAGAAAATATTTTTAGATTTCGTGGGCTTAATTTAAATATTTTCACTGTAATAGAAAATTCTTTATGATCTTTAATATGCAAAAAAGATTATTCAAATATTGTCGTAGATTTTTATTTTAGCCGTATGTGTTTATATGTCGGTTCTTACAATTTTTAGAAATCTCTATTTTTAAACAAGCTCTCTTTCAAAGAATTCAACGAGAGTGAGAGATATCGCAGTTACGACAGAGTTATGTATATTAATAAATTAGGTGCTAGTATTCACATTGAATATATTGACAATGTTTAACTCCAGTATTAATGATTAATCAAGCTATTAAGTATATATATCCGAAATATCGATTTATCTAATTTTGAAGCAATCAGAAATAGAATGTTGACAGTCGTTTTATCTCAAACGGATATTCGTTTATCTGAATAACTTCAAGTTATTCAGATAAACGAGCTGCTAAAATCTGCTTAGTAGGACAAGTAACTTGTCCTACTAAGCAGATTTGAACTTTTTCCATATTTATTTTTTAAACTTTGTGAGTAGTAACTTGAGAATAATATTAATAAAATAATCTTGTAATTCTAAAAAATTCCATATAATTCAATGGAAAATTTGAATACGAATGAATTTCAATTGTTTCTTCTGGAAAAAGTGACGATTTAGCTTGCGATTCCTATGAGCTTAGTTAAACTGTTTAATAATTTCAACATAACAAAGATTAGTTATAGCATTATAAGGACTGCAATTTAAAAATTGAATGGATGGAAAATTAGAGGAGTGTAGAACACTTTTATTTTAATTGAAAATTATTATAAATGATACTACTCAATTTAGAAATCAGTAGACATTAATGACACGTAATTATAATATGTTCTTTAAAATTCATTTGATACCATTGATTGAGGTCAAATTGAAAACTCAATGTGCTACATAAAAAGAGATTATTAATGAATTAGTTTTGTTATCATTAATGGCATCATAGATCTTCTAAATCATGCAAACTGTAATTAATACCTTTTGAATAAAATCCCCTACAACCTGAAATTTCTTAAAAGAAAAAGAAAATATATTCAATATCACCAAAGAAAGCACAAAAACTCACACGCTGACCACCATTGCCTTTCATGGCTAGCTTCTAAGAAAAATAAATTACAATGTGAAACAAATATGAGACTTTTCATATGTACTTTAGATTTAGAGTAAGTCGAGTCATGAAAAAAAACTATTCGAAAAATAGAAAATGTTAAATCTGGGGTTTTCAGAATCAGGGCCTTCAGCAAAACTGTAAATTATACTTACTTTGCCCTTGTTAGCGAAGGAAGAGCGGGCATGATGGACTACGATGATCACATCTCCCGTGGCGGACACGCCATTCAGAGGTACGCTGATTTGATCATCATCCAATGTATACACCCTGGATAATGGGATGATACAGAATAGGAAATAAAAATACAGATTTACTCTATAATATTATTGGAAGACCATGATACCAGAAGAATGACTATAAAATATATGCGAGTGTGATTACCTCATAGTTTCATATTCCGCGATTGTAGAATAGATTTTCTTATCACCTTGATACACCTCCACATAAGGTCTGCAGCCCGTTCTGAAATTAAGAGAAGGGGTTGTGTTATGAAAGAGATTATCTAATTCGCTGCTAATTTAATTAGAACGATTAGGGAAATATACAACACAACTAAATTTATATAACGATCGATAAATATAATTAAATATCATTTAGACTATTTAGATTTTTATCGGCCCAAAAGTGCCAAACGAGAGAATTAGCTCAAACCCCAAAAAGAACTGAAATATAATCAGTTAGCTTAAATAAAGGAAATTAAGAAATTTTGCTAAACATATATAAAACAGTTAATTGTGTGAATTAATTCGACAGGAATATAAACATTATACAAATGGCATATGAAATATAACAGTTAATTTATTCAGAGTCGTAAAACTAAATTAATTAATCATTTCATGATTAATTTTAAAGTTTATTTTAAGTTTGCGTGCAATCACTTGTTTCACTTATTATCAATCACCCTATGTTAATGAATAGGATCATAAGATAAGATTATAAATGGAACTTTTTTTTGGGGGGGGGGGGGGGTGAGCTAACTCTCTCTGTTGGCACTTTTGGGTCGATAAAAATTTCATCTCTTTTTGCTTCATTAACTTAAAGCACAAATGCAGACATTGATACGATCAAATAAAATTTCATCTTCATACACTTATCCAGTCAGTTCATTAGTGCACCAATAAATTTTGTAAAATCGTTCAATGCTGGGTATATCTATAAAAAATTGATTTAACTATATCAATTTGGTTGCGTAAATCATAATTAGAATTTACTACAAGGCATGTTTTATAATTACGTATCCGGTATTTTAAATGAAAGAGTAAAAAATCACTAAACACATCATCAAATGCACCCAACGACCATCTTCACCCTACGATAATTTTACCATTATAAGCCGTGCCCAATCTACCCAACGTCTTGGAATTATTGAAGCTTTACTCATCAAACGCTTTAAACCAGAGATATCTGCATTCAAAAAGAAACTACCTTCTCCCTCATTCTCCCATGGTAAACTCAATTATTCTCTTATCGATTCTCCTCAGCCACTCGCTCCACTCCTACTACCTATTATCTCACCGATTACGTAACCTGAATATGTTTGCCACTGTTGACTGATTATAGATCTGTTTTATATACCACTCAATTTACTATTAAGATGCTAATTGTATCCTCCTGTCGAGATAGCATGAAATATATCGAGGTTCATGAATAAAAAACATTTCTGGGTCTTATTTTTCGTTTTTTGTATTATTGGCAAGCACACAAAAAAATCAGATTTCTATGATGAACATTAATTAATTAATACTATCGATTTTTATTAGTATTCAGATGACTGTGAGTGATAGGAAGGTGTGCTGGCGTGTCATCAATACAACTTCCCACAACAGCACTGGTCAATACTAAAATACTCAGAAGCCAAACTTAACCTCTCTACACTACTCTCTACTATCCCTCCAAGTTTCATGCTTTTAACCACTAGGGTTCGACAGAGTGTCCAAAATAGTATCATTAGGATTTTCTGTAGTAATCTAAATATCCCTTAGTTTGAAAACTTCAATATATTTTAAGATGGCTACTATGTCTTACCACTTTGAGATATCGCCATGAAATTTTAGTATTTGGCCAGAAAGCCAAAGTTTGGCTCCTGCGTGCGATCGAACTTGTAGATTATAAGTTTTGGCTTATGTAGAAAGTAGAATAGAGAAAATTAAGTAGTTTAGAAATATTTTGGCCACTATGTCCGACCAATTTCAGATATGGTCATGAAGTTTCAGTATTATCTGGAGAGAGGAAGTTTGGCTCCTGCGTGTAATCGGTCTTGTTTTTAAAAAGTTTTGGTTCCTGCGTATTTTAGCATTGACCCACAAAGCTAACTACTGCGCTCAAATGCTAAATAAGTATTGATCGCTAACTAAATGAGTGTACTAAAGAGATTTCATAAAGAGACTTCAGAAAGTTACTGCTAACAAACGTTTACCAAATGTTGTCACGATAAATTAGTTTTGCAATATTCAGGTTAATCAATATGCATTAATTAAAAATTATATTAAATTAAATTTAATAGTGTATTTCATCTAAAAGAAACAAAACTATTTAAAAAAATATAATGATAGATTTTTAATTAACCTATTTGTAATTTATTCCTCAAAGATAGAAGACTAGTAATTTTGTAGCTAAACAGTAATTTTTAAATTACTACTACTTAATCAGACCGTTGCTATGCTATAGATAGCCACATATCAACCGGACATCAAAATGAATGAGATATATGAAATCCTCGTATAAATTTACCTACTAGACATACATTTTGTCAAATATGGATAACATTAAAAAATTTCAAAATTTGAGGGATTTTGCTCAGTTGCAATCCAATTTATAGGTATGTGGTGACACTCATCAAATATACAAATTATACAATTTACGAAATTGATTACACAAGGAAACCTATTTTAATGCTAATGAAAAATGTTTTATGTTAAATATTAGGAGAAAGGGGGAAATTTGGGCAGTTACTAGGTAATATTGATCCCCATAGCAACCAGACACTAATATGGACAACGGATTTTTACTTGCTGTCGCGAGTTACCCCTAAGTACCAAATTTCATGAAAATCGATAAAGGTTAAAAGGGCATTATTGGTGCTTACAGGTGGTTGAAGAAGATTGCGAAAAATGCGATTTTTGCCCGGCCATATCTCGTGATGTAGTAGATAGATCTTAATGAAACTTTGTCCATGATGTCTTAGTATCGGACAAGACTCCTTACATACAAAATTTCAAATCATTTGGTTTAGAGGGGGTCTCTCTAGAGATATATGAAAAATCGCTCATTTTCAACCAACCTATATACATAGCATGGCTATAGGCCGTTATGAGCTAACTAGCTATACTATAGGCTTATATAAATTCAAGCCTACTCTAACTAATTTGATAAATTAATTTTGCAATTCACTTTGTTCTATTGAAGAGAGGAATCGGTGATATAGTGATGTTGAGCAGCATGACTGGCTTGTGATGCGGTTGAATATTATCCCGGCCAACCATTTTGCACACATAATTAATATATCTGAATCGATAAGAAAATACTGCATTATTACATTTAGACAGAAACTATTGCTAATCAAACTTATCAATAATCAAACGTTGTCGCTAACCTTAACTGAGAGGGATTGAGATTGGGGTTACCCCTCCTGGTGCAGAATAGTTGCAGAGCGGGACTGGGATTGTCAAATAGACGACAGAAACAAAACAACGCCGACACTAAAAATGCAGAGGCGGCTTTGCCGTCCATGCAGTGAATGACACTGACATGTCGCTTGGATTGAGACAGCCATTTCAAAATGTTGTCGCACAGTTCGAATAATGTCGCCAAATTGGGCGCCTGACTGGGATCAAAGCCGCGATGCGACAATCGGCCGCCGAATTTATCACCGCGATAAGCACGTTGACTTAAGTTATAGACGGCGTAGAATTTTGGATGACGAGTTTCGAGAAATGCTTGAACATCATCGATATGATTACGTGCCAGAGTTTCCAATCCACCATCAGCCGGAAATGACATCACTAAAAGGATGAAAGTCAATAAGAAATCTAACAATTGGCCATACTATCTAATAGTCTAATAGTTTACATTAAGAAACTATTTGTTGGACCCTAAAAGTCATAGGGTCTGAGAGGGTCGGAAGTCTTTCTTCACTCTGGTAAGAGGATAATAAAACGACTATACAAATAGGGTCTGAGAAGATAATAAACAACTACGTCATGATTAAATCTTAATTCTCACCAATTATTCGTGTTGTGATATATGTGATGTCCAAGTCGGATTTATTAATTGATCTAAACAGAAGATGAAATACAAATATTATATGTAATCTGGTATTGTTTTGGTGAATTCATTTGAAATTAGAAATGCACTCACGCAGAGACAGTCTCCATGACCTTGCTAGACGCATCCTTAATATTCTTCATGATATTGCCAGCACCACCTTTAAACAGACCGAACATTCCAGCGGCGGATTGCTGTGCTCCACCTGCTGGATTACTGTGGGGACTAGGAGTCGCTTGCTGCTGCTGGTGTATCGGAGGAGGACGCTGAGGAGTGGCGTTATGCGCTCGAGCGGGCGATGGACTTGCACCACTATTGCCTGGTATGGAAGAAGTTGGCGGTGGTGGTGGACGAGCTGGATGACGAGGTACCTCCATAGAAGCGGCCGATGATCTTGCAATTTCTGAATATGTAGTATAATTTCGTTACTAGACAGAAACTTTAGTCAAAACATTAAATCAATAATAATATCAAAATGCAATGTTTTTCTCTTTTACCTTTTTCATCAATGGACAATTGTATTTTCTTCCTTAATTCTGGATCAAAAGGAATGGGTCCAGTCAATTTAGTTTCCAGAGCTGCGCCAATCTCGTGCATTTCACTGATAATATCATTGATATCAGGACGTATTGTTGGGTCAATGCTCAGCATTTTACCTGAAGATTTTATGAAAACATGAACTAAATATCTCTGACGTCTAGGCATCACATGGAATGATTTTGAAATCTATGAACAAGTCCTGGACCAGGATAATGCTAAAAAAATAGGACTCTCTAATACTCTATATCAATCTGGTTGAGAAAAATATGTTTTACCTTCTTGGTAGGAAGATAGAGAGTAATTACATAAACAATATATGCAATACTTAGGAAATCTCAACATAATAATGGAGAAAGACAATATTCTTTATAAATGGATTCAAATGTTTTGATTCAGTATTCTATAAAAAGATATAAACCAGCCAGTCAAAAAACACGTCAATTAGAAAACGCCAAGTATTAAAGTACTGCTATCAGGAAGAAACCATTCGAATAACAGATCAATAATGCAAATTGGCTCAATCGATTCAATATATAATCGCTATCAACAGAATTTATCCCCTTGCTTCTCACGCAGAGAAAAATAGATCGCCATCAAATCTAATTATGCATATCAGGATTGTTTAGTACTGAACATATGAATTCGATATAGCACATACACATAAGATGATGTAACACATTCTCGGCAAATGTACAAAAATATGACAGACAGAGATGAGATGTATCATTTACAATAGGTACAATAAATATTTTCATTATAGTAGTAGAGTATTTCTTCTATTAAAAAATAAATCATTCACTAACTATGATTACGTAATACTTTAAAATCACACGAAATAGTCCTGAGAGATTATGTAATCAATACAATTTCGTATATATTCCTTGTGCGCTGGTTAAATGTATATTGATGAATTATATCAAGCATGAACTTACGAACAAGCTCGTGGTAAATTTTGTATTGAGTGTCTCTCTGTGGAATATTGTAGTTCGCATTTAATATTGCCAATTTGGCAGAATCTTCAAACGGATGTGCATAGAAGCAAAGCATATAGAGTACACAGCCTAGAGCCTAAAATATTATTCAATATATTATGTACTGACAATATATTAACTTAATGACTGACTTCAGATGCAACATATTGGAAAGAACATTCATTATATAACATAACAGTTTTACCCAGATATCTCCCGCCTCGTTGATCGGGAAATTCTGATACAAGTCCAGCATTTCTGGTGTGCGGTACATTGGAGTAGTATTCTTTTCCAGCTGTATTGAACAATATATTAGATTATATATGCGATAGAATGTCAGAATACTACTAATTTATTAAGAATAGTGACTAAGTAATCATCTTTAAAACAATGCTATAATAATTGATTTACCTCCTCAGTCACTTCACCTCTCCGTAAAGCAGACCAAGTTTTGTCCGGATTATATGCTTGAGTAGTGCAACTACCAAAGTCGCACAGTTTGATTATACCTTTATTGCTAATCAATAAATTTTCCACCTATAGAAAAATGATGAAGGTAATTTTTATAATTGTTTTAGTATAGAGCAAATATTATTAAAGAATTGCATTTACCTTTAGATCACGGTGAATAATTGGAGGATCTTGCTTATGCATGTGTTGTACAGCTTTACAAGTTTGATAAAAGACCATAGCATTGATTTTTGCTGGAAATGAACTGCCTTTAGCTCTCATTAAGTCAATTAATTCACCCCCTAAAATAGAAATGGCTTAAAACATAAAAATCACCAATCTATGAAAAATACACAATTTAAAAATTCCAACCTAAAGTATTTATAAACCAACCAATTTGCACAATTAATTGACAATTTTTTTCTCATAAAACTGGGATTTAATAAGATAAATTTGTTAAAGATTACCTTTACATAATTCTGTCACAATTAAGAATTCAGTGCCAATGTGACGAGATTTTTCTTTACCCACTGATGCAGCACTAATAAATTGAATGATATTTGGGTGACCTGATAAACGCTTCTAAAATAATATCATCATAGTTAATTATATAAACTATAATTTATAAATGTTATAAGTATAAATATAGAAAATAATATCAAAAGATTCATACTAAAACAGCTATTTCATGTAAAATATTCTTGCTAGTTTCTTCATCATGGGATAACAAACGCTAAAATTTTAAGAGAAAATTAAATTTCTAAAATGTTGAATTATAACTGTACATTAAATGGAAAATATGATATTTGACTAACTTTCAATGCATATTCCTTATTAGTAGAATTATCTTGAGCTTCATAGACGACAGCAAAGCCACCTTGAAATAAATTAGAACTTCATAAGAATTTGCAATCAACAATATTCAAAATTGTTTAGAATCTAATTTACTAATATTATGATTAATTTATTGTTTAACTCAAAAAAGTATTTGACTTAATTTTTCCTTTAACTATTCATTAATTATTTTGTTAGAAATAATTATTGCAATAAATAAAAAGGGTTACAATATTGATATGGATGTCTATAATATATATCTATTCATTTTCATTAAAAATGGTAGATATATATATAGATACTTATTATTTTAATATCTAATTGCATCAATTTCGTTTATTAACACTAGAACCACGGATATCTTCAATTGACGCTTTTGTCACTTTCAAACATTTATAACTTTTTGTGGGATGGACCGATTTGACTAAATATTTGGACTGTTTATTATTCCCTAATAATAGTGAGTAGATATCTCATTTAGGAAAAAATTAAATCGCAAATTGTATTTAACGGCTAAAAGCATCAATTGACGCAATATAATCTTTTTAGCCATTTATCTTATTCCAATAATCATTTTTAGGGAATACAAGTTTAATAGTAGAAATACTTATTTAGGCATGCATAAAAAACATTACTACAATAAGGCATAGTGCGCAACTGGCCAAGGGAGATGAGGCGA
>JAYMFX010260330.1:0-19037 GCA_036784945.1 Monocelis spectator
TCTAACTTCTAAATTATAGCCAGGGCAACTGTGGGCGGAATCCGGTGGAGGAATCCGGCGGAGAATGTTACTCTCGTCGGAGGTGCTAACTATATTTACTATATACTGTATTTAATATGTATAGGCATACTGCAATTGTTACAGCCAGTTGTTGTGGTGGTTTTAAAAATGATTGAACAATTTGTTCAACAAATGGATGAAGTGTGTGCGCCTTCTCATGTAAAAATTAGACTTCTTCTTTGAATCTGTCTGCTTCTATCTCTATAAGGTTTAGGCTTGTAGATAAGTGACAAGGCTGAGAACTTCTATGCAATTTTAAATTTTCAATATGCGCGTATAGAGATGTATAATATAGTTTTGACATATTGCATCGCCATTCATTTAGAAGCAAGACAACAGGAGGTTAGAGATATAGAGGCTTTGTCTTCCATTGGTCAGTAAGCATCTTATACTACCACAACAAAATACCATTCAGTAGAGATTGTGTAATGAGCACTTCTCTTGAGATGCTTCTTTGCTCTAACTATTAATACGGTGACAGAATTCTCTTCATACACAGAAATTGTCAAATTGCATTTGATTGTCGTGAATGATTTAATGATTCAGACAAAACATGGGAATAAATGAATTTATATGGGCATCATTTATCCTAATAGCTTACCATAAAGGTAAACACATATCTAATTACTATATTAATAACATATAATATATATATATATATGCATAATATCTTATATTCTTGACTGGAATTTCTTATTTGAAAAGACATTTCCTGATTTGTTTACAATAGCTGTATGATAATTTTTCCAAGTTAATTCTAATTCTAAATACATAGGAATCCTATAGTTAAGCAATCTTACAGATTTTGTAAGATCTTTAAAAAAACTTTATCAGAAAAGGAATAAAATGGAAACAAGTAATCCACTCAGATAACATGCAGCTTTATCGAGCCGACTTCGACACAACTTCGTTTCAGATTTCAGTAGCTGGAGGAATGATGACATTTGTCTGTTTAGAATTGATTAAAAAAGTCATACAGTCATACAGTCATACAGTATACATTACAGATTATGTGATTTACAGAATGCAGAATTTATTTTTGTATGTGAAATTATGTAAATGATATCATTCACTCAAGTACATTGTAACAATTGTTAAATTGTGCACTATACTATAGTTTTGATTGAGTTGTAATTAAAGCATTAAAATATACAAATTCTGTGGTCTGAACTTCATGTTAGGAATGAATGCGTAGGATGAAGAACACGGAAAAGTCACGCACGTGAATCACGGCGTGATATCATCAAAAATGGCATAATTATTCGATAAATATGCCCAAATTAAGTTATCATAAAAATTATTATACGAAATATTAAAATCATAATTTCTATTTTTACCTGTTATCCTTAGTAGGCGAGTTGATAAACGCGAGCTTTTGACGTGATTTGATTAGCAGCTCTCAGAGTTACAGAGTTACTCAGAGTTTCATAGATATCACTAGCAAAGAATCATTGTAACGAACCTATAGTGACGTCACGATTTCAAAATGTGCCCTTTAATTTCAGCTGTGAGTACAAACGTATCAATTTACACGAAAATAACGTCGGATAACAAATACATGATTATTTGCGAGGCATGGGGAAAGTACATTAATAGTACATCGGTTCATCTAAATTGTCCACTGATCGACTCCAAAATATGTTACATGAACTGCGAAGCGCCATGTGTCATGGAGGACGATCTGTGTCAGATTCCCGCATCATTAAAACCCGTTACTCAGTGCATCTCCTCGAAGATCAAGTACGACCATGTTCGCTACGAATATCGGCTCGACAATCAACTCATCAAAAGTAGTGGCGAATGGAGCTGCACTTATCGAGGCGAGAATACGAGGAAGATTCTCATCGATAAATCCAATTATAACAAACCCACAGAAAAACCCAAGCATGAGGAACCTCTGAACAAAAGAAATTACGACTGTAAGTTTCCATGGTGTTTTCTTTTTAGAAATTTTCAAATTTTCAGATCGATATATCCTTGGAAGCATTCAAAGTTCTATATGTAGGTTATTTATTTCGCATAGAAATCGAACTCTATGGAGAACACATGTATTTTTGATAAGTACCATTCTCAAAAATTGATAAATAGATATCTATGGTTTGTTATGGAAGTCTATCATGACAATCTAACAGTTTTATTGTGATGATTAATTAATCTGCACAGAAGTAAAACATAACCATAGATATAAGCCATAGAAATCGGAATCGTAGGCTCACTAGTATTGTTGAGCGAGCCAACGAGTCAACTAAAACAATCTATATATAGCTCTATGCCAGGCGCGTAGCTAGACGTTTTTGCGTATTTGCGTCAATGGTAGCTACGCGCCTGTATGCATTCAGCAGTCTTGAGAGTTGAAGATTCACCCATAGATATCAGAATCAGCCCGGATGAATCTAATCATAGAAATGTTTTTCCGCGACGAGGAAGCCAGAATGTTAGTCGATTTCTATGGATTTTACACATTGAAGCTCTATTATCGATTTCATGTGACTGTTTTCACATTAACTGTACTCGCGCTTAGGGTATTTTAGCCAAGAGTTTTAAATACCAGTTAAATAACCAATAACCTCCCTGAAACTCAAATCGATTGCTATTCTATTTTAATCTTAAATTTCTATCGCTTTTCGCAATGAGAAACCGCATATTTACAATTACTTTCTCCTAATTTAATTCAATAAATTTTCATAGGATATACCTACCTATTATTAGAATTGTGATGTGATATTGTCTTTATATTAGAATTAGAATAAAGATACAATACTTATATGCATGATTGATATATAATATGAAATCTTATAAGGGTTAATGTATCATTATTATCTCATCTTATAGTTAATGATTCGTATAAAATGACGACAAGATCTCATCCAGTCATACTAATGCATTTGTGTTTAAATCAACTCTAATATAAATAGGTAGAGTAAGATTATATAGTCTTACCATCTTTGGTGTTCAATAATATTGACTATATTAGATTACATAAGTCATAGGGGCTTAAGTCATTATCAGTGTTGAGACTGAACAAATTTGTCTGTTGTTACTGCGCTGGATCAAAATATTATTATTCTTATTCAATATATAATTACTGATTACCGATTATTGCGTACTCAATATTCACACGAAATACAAATTGAAAGTACCAACCATATTATTAGTAATGGTGTACTTGAGATGAGAGCTACTGAATTACAGATCGGTAGTATGCTATAATATCTTTACTATATATGACTTCCGTATATTTGAATGAGCGAGTAAAGAACATGAGAATAGTCTTTGATCAGTTGATGTGTATAGAAACTAATTATAACAATATTCGAAATTATACTCAAACATTTACATATATATAGGTAATAAGCAAGCTTGGGTGGTCAGATTAATGCTCCATAATGTGTATATTTGTTTATAATTTTCATCTTTTTATTCATTATGTTCCGCTGTCAAAACTATGTGAATTTATTTAAACACCACCATTATTTAAACATTGAAAGAATGATTAGGTAATCAGAATATATTTAGGAATGGACGAAATTAAACAAACAAACTCCTCCATGAATTCATTTGTCTATAATCCAGTCACAATTAACCTTTCTCGAGTCTATGTACAACGCTATTATCAACAAAAGATCCTTTAAGCGTTGCAATCATGGATTGTGGATTTGCTACGCAAACCGAAAAAGACAGATTCAAAAAGAATCATTCATTCTTAGACCCAAGAAATGCAATTTCTGCGACAAAATACCCGTCAACTATAATATCCGAAATGGCCATTAAACAAGACAATGATCTCCGACGCATCCAGGATAACCATAAAATATTTTACTTTATCACTGATATAACGAACAATCTTAATCTATATACATTGATTTTGATAGAATCCATTTAGGTTTTTAGTTGTACATCCTTCGCAGTTATAAGTATAACATTGCAATGAGTTCATAGATGTAGAAATATGCACGATAATAAATCCATTGAAATAATTTTCACTAGGCCAAAATCAATGATTCCCTAAAGCATCAACAGGATTTCTGAAATAAAGTCGTTCTGGAAATAACTATAGACAGTAAAATCTCCTTCAAAAGTCATGTAACTATTATAATACCTTGACGTCATGAATGAAAGCACTGCGCAGTTACGGCCTTAATCATAAGAACCCAACAAAGCGTTTTGCGTTTTCCATGGCGCTTCTACTACAAAAAAAAACTCTTCGCAAGCTTGGTGTGGCTATCAAAATGAGCAAGAAAAGGATCGTCTATAGCTAGAGAATTTAATCAAACGATTGAGAGAAATGAAAATATAACAACGAAGACCTGGACAACCCTGCAGCAAGCAACCATGGCAGACAAACGCGATGAGAAATTAATCCAAACAACAAGGATTACAACCAACCCTGTCATAAGCCGAACACTCTCCTTCCTAAGCTCAAAGCAACAAAGCAACTGCGGTCTGTCAGTTCGAGAAATGTACACTATTATTATATAAAGTTTATAAAGTGAGATAACCGTGGAGTAATCTCATTACGTCACAATTCCGTCACAATTTTCACAACAGCAGAAGGCAAAGACTTTCTTGGATACCAGCAGGATTCTCAGTGGAATATAATTCTGAACAAACGTGATCATTTAATTTTCAAAGTGATCCTGTTAATTTCACCACCTAATTATTATTTATTCTAAAATTACAAGTAGTATACATATGCTGTTGTTGTTTCTGGAATGAAATTATAGTTTTCATTATGATGTCGACTGAAGTAAAGTGGACGTCCGTGGAGATGCTTCAATTCATCAGCAATTATCAACTGTGCGCCTACAAGTCTTCACTATACATATGCACGCATAGATGCCACAATCTCAGTCTTATTGTTGAAGCGCAATTTCGTCATCATGTATTTCACGTCATCTTCTTCATTGCACAGCAATACAAAGGGTATTCACAGAGAGTCCAGCACTCCAAACCACTAGTAATGGTGTTGTTCTATGTATAGTATTGGTATCATGATTCTCATAGTTTGAGAGCATCATTATTGCGAGAGATTTTCTGTGACAAGACACACAACAATCTTATGTTGTCAACAGTAGCAAATTTTTGTAACTGACGAATAATAAATAATTCAATAATATGATATAAACAAGAGGGCTTTATGTCTTCTGATTACTTAGAATTGTGTGACATTTAGCGATTTGAACATTTAGTTAAGTGTTCGGTCTTATGTTTCACTCCATCAAATATTTATTCTGTTAAAGTGTTACATCTATAGATTGATTGCTCTTAAAAGTATATACTAGCTAAGTCCAAAACAATACTGAAATAAATGTACTGGACTATGCAAGCATACGAAAGAGTAACAACATGTTGTTTTATAATGTTGTTTCTATCCGCTAAGCCAAACTTAATCTCTCTACATTACTCTCCACTATCCCTTCAAGTTTCATGCTTCTAGAAGTCGGACACACGATTTTTCGTTTGTTTGTCCAACATGTTAGATGTTGGATCAGTTCAAATGATGCTCTCTATACCTTTCCCTTCCCACATAAATTTCCATGTCGATATCTCAAAGCATGTAAAAGCATGAAACCTTGAAGGGATAGACTGTTTGGCTCTTGCGTGTGATTGGTCATGTTTAGATGACGTTTTGGCTCCTGCTGTATTTTAGCACATCGACCAAAGATTTTTTGTTGTATACCGAAGATTATGGCACCGGTAACTTGTTGATAGTGTTAGAATAGCTATTTCTTGCTTGTTTGTAGTTATGTTAGATGTTGGATCAGCTCAAATGATAACAGATCTACATAATAAAACCGACTGTTTCAGTTATATTTGATTAATTGATAGTTGATTGCTGGTTGGTATAGGTAGAACCTAATGCTCAAATGGTCAATCTACTTGATAGTTTTAATAATCATTAGAAAACAATAGAGCTCTGACCAACCGTTAGAAGACTCAAATTTCAGATTTAAAAGAGTGGACTTCCAGCTGAGCTTGGCTTAACTCTAGAACACGCCCGCCCATCGTAATGAGAGGCTACTCAATACCAACCAACCAATAATTAATTCCAATCATAACCCGATGTATGGAAGAATAGGGTGACCTATATATCTTTATAGTTTAAAGGGACGACCCTATACTAACATAATTTCACTCAACATATGTATAACACTGTAATTATAGAGAAGTAATTTGAGATATAACAACAAACCCTTGATTCACTGGTGTGTGTAATGAAAAGTTTATACGCCGTTGGGTGCTCTGTGCACTTAAATATTAACGGTACATTATAGAAATATATTTTACACAACAGATAAGTTAAGATAGGAAGCTTAATAATGTATTACAGTTTTTTTTAAAACCATTCAATATGTTATAATATTAGGTACAGCTACCACATAATTCTTCTTGCTTGCTTGCCAAAACATCTCAACCTCTAGAAATCTATCTTTTTAGAAAATCTTAAACTAAAAAGTTTATATTTATTTTATACAGATGAGAATTTTATTCCACCAAGAAATGACATAAGGAAGAACAATTATCCCAGAGATGAGAGCAGAACAAATGAAAACTTTAATTATGATATTTCAAGAAGAAATTCAAACTATGGAAATATTCGTGATTCTGACAGTGGACGCTTTGAAGAATCCAGAACAAATGACAAAAATGGTAGGTCGTCCTATTTATAGCTTATCTGGTATCCATACCGGTTTCCTTAATTGATGAAGTAATAATGAAATGCATTGAAATTGTTCAGTTTCAGAAAACTATCCGGAGAGTTTCACGGAGCCCAAATTGGTGATTGCTCTATTGGTTATGCTGGTGGTATCATTGGTTGTTAATATCATATTCTGCTTGAGATGCGTTCTATTCAAATACTATTCTGGTAAGTCAACTTCAAGTGTTCCTTTTCTTTTATTATATTTGTAGAAGATCTCTTGACGGGAGTTGATTGACTGGGGGAATATGTAGAGGCTGTGATTTTGGTTCATCGAATGTTTGTCTATCTATAAAACTCTCAAATCCCCCCAAATGTCTTGAGTCCCACAAGGGGGACTCGTCAACCCTTTTGCATACTGCAGTCCAGTTATAAAAAGGATACAACACCTTCAAACATCACAGACCGATAGAACATGCTCACATCATAGTTGAAGATTATTTCTGGTTTTAATTGTAATGATAACATGAAATTATTCATTCATTCATTTTAGATAGAGATTCCGGCCCGACTGGTGATGGACAACCTTGCGTGGAGAAGCTTTTGTGCATTGAATCTTATAAAAATATGAGACATCCCTATCCAATAGGAAAGCATATGTCCTCCTCTCGACAGGAGAGTAGTGAATATGAAGATCTTAATGGATTTGGAAGCCATCGAAGAGTACCCCGACAAGCACCATCGGCTATTACTCAAATAGAAACTTTAGTTGATGAGAACGGTATGTCTTATTTGCGCTATCCTTATGGAATGGTACCGAACGGAATTCCTTCATCACCCGTGCCTTCTAACAGATCAACGAGTACTGGACACCCAGCATACTACAAGGTGAATAGTTGAACACTTATTATAGGTTTACTTCATTATTTGGAGATGTTGTTTCATAATACTCTATGAGTAAAAAACCTCAAAAATCTTAAAAGGCCACCCTGGGGATACTGCAAGAAATGAGTCAAGAATCTTACGTCAATAATTTATCTTAAGGAATCTTTAAGGTTTCTTTAAAGAATCCTTAAAGATAGATTATTCTAAGGATTCTTTAAGTAATCCTTAGGAATCCTTAAAGAATTCTTAAAGATTCCTTAAAGAATCCTTAAGATTCATTAAAGGATTTATTTAAAGATCCTTTAAAGAATCCTTATGAATTCTTAAAGAATTCTTAACGATTCCGTAAAGATTCCTTAAAGAATCCTTAAGATTCATTAGTATAATCTATCTTAAGGATTCCTAAAGATTCTTTAAGGATTCTTTGAATTTCTTAGGTAATTTAAGATTATTGATTGGTTATTAATCTGCTAATAATTTTTGAGATAATACTATTGTAATATTTTTGTATTTTAACTTAAAACAAATAATTTACTGTATTTATCTTTTATTAAAATTTTATAAATTGAAATTATGAAATCTCTCGTCCAGAGAGGTATAATGAATGAGGTAGGTAATTACAAATGTACCCCCAAATTAAACATAAAGGATAATGAATACGAACGATTTTAAGAAGTACAAATTCAGTATATTTATATTTTTCATTCAATGTCAATAGGCCTTATCATTGCACACATCTTGATCTTACAGGTGGCTCAAAACTATCAAAACTATCAAAATGGCTACGGTACGATGACTCCACCACCGGCTGGGAACTACGTCTTAATGGGCTCCCACCCTCTGGCGCAGGTACCCCACAGGAATCCACATACCATCTATGATGATGTGCCATTCGAACTGAGAGCGCAGTCTCAGAGAATGGATTCTCGACAAGGCAGTCAATATCCGGACAGTGAGATGAATCGGAGTGTTCGTCTTGAAGAGGAAGAAGTCGCTGCTAATATGGAATTCTTACCTCCACCTCCACCACCACTGGACGATTTACCACCAGGCTCTAATAACAACATGAACATAATTCATCCACCTCAACTACAAGAGATCACTCAACTACCTCAACCATTAACTTCCATGGTCAATGATCCAACAACAACGAACCAATGATTAATCAATCGAAACCTGCTGCTATATTTACCAATCATCAACTGTTTTCTTGTGATCCGTTTCTATAATCAAAATTGATAGAGATTTTGGAAACAAATTTGTTTAAGCATTTCCATAACATTTACCTATACTAACAAAGAGTAAAACAATCATTTGAAATATTATAATGAAATGTGAAAACTGTTTATGCATTTCCTTCAGGTTGTCTCAGTTTTGATCACTAAATTGATTATTGATTATTGATTGACTTGGAATCGAAAGATTTGTGTGAATAACATAACTACTATATACATAATTATTTTACATTTTTGACAAAATTAGATGCGTAAATGATTTTTGTAAATAATATTCAAGGTATTGTTGTTGTACATTATGGTAGTTCATCATGAACAATTTACATCTTTCAACTATATTTGGGACGAAAGTGCACTAATGGGACAATTAAAAGTTAAATTTTAAAGGAAAATACCTCTTATTCAAATGACTCTAACTTTTCCTATAAAATATCCGTCTTATATTTTCCAAATTGAATCAATGACAGATCAGTTCATAACCCAATCATATTACATAAATTACTCTGTAGAGAAACATCTGGATACCCGATCACACCCGATCAAAGTACCATGATAATCAGTACAATGTAGAGAACATTTTTCTGTTTTGATTGGGTATGTTTTTTCTCTATAGAATGTATTGATCGGATTAAAATTTTTAATATATTTTTCCAGTCAATGATTCAATCCGTATTTTCTTTGTGTGAGAATAATGGAGTAGACTGTCCTCTATGTTTTAGGAAATGTTTTGAACGTCCCATCAATGCATTTCCGTATGGTTTCTGTAAATAACTTTCTCAAATTACACTCTTCGTCATAAAATAACGAGACCTTAAAAAAACAAAACACATCGTTTTGGATTTTCTTTCAAAAAAGATTTACATGCTTGCATACAAGAAGATAATTTTTAAGTGTTGCGTTAAGCGTTGATCAATTCTGAGTAAGGTGTGCGCTGCAAGCATAGCTATAAATAGATCTATGACTCTCTTACTCTCTCTCTAAAAATAGATTGCAACCAGCCAATCAGCGTTTAGTCTCTCGTTTTTATGAACGCATGCTGTTGTTATAATGATTCGATTGTAACTACATATAATTTACTGGTAGACACTGACCTACATATCTATGGTTTTGTGCCGCCACATACTATCATCTTCCTCATTATAAAATTACAGATTCCTCATTAATATACTTGCATGATATAATTATATTTAAATTGTATTAAAGAGAAAATATTATTATGTGACTATTTATTGAAACGCGATATTAAATGTATGTAGTGTATCTAATAATATTTATTTCAGTGCTATTTTAATAAAATAAAATAACTGAAAGAATAAATAAATAAATAATATTTTATAAAAAATATATTTATTGCATGAAAGTGTCAAATTTGTATGGAATCAATCAAATAGTTAGAAGATCACAGTACATCTGAATAATAAATAAATACTGTAAGATTATTTTTGTAAGGATTTCTCTCACTCAAGCGCCCACCATTTTTTTTGCCAGATAGTTCGGTATGTTGTAGATGAAATAGAAAGCGATCATGGCAAACGCCAGAATAATGAGAATTTTAATGATAATTGGTAAAAATTTCACACAAATGAGATACTTGATGGCAGCCAAGGGATTCAGCATGTCCAGAATAGATTTGTAAGGACGTCTAAAAATATAAAGAACATATGAGAACTGTATCACAAATACTGTCACAATATAAAAACACTGTCACTCCAAGTATTATTACTCCATGATGAGAACTGTATTACAAATACTGTCACAATATAAAAACACTGTCACTCCAAGTATTATTACTCCATGATGAGAACTGTACCACAAATACTGTCACAATATAAAAACACTGTCACTCCAAGTATTATTACTCTGTGATGAGAACTGTACCACAAATACTGTCACTCCTGTATTCTCCTATGTTTAAATTAATAAATAAATTCAACACGAGGCAGTCACATACGTTGGTTCTTCCAATTCATTTGGTGCAGATCTACCAAGTCCAGCTGGATTGTTCTCTGCCTCCACTGCCGTCAACAGCTGGAGTTCCAGCTCTACTTTCCCCTGTAATAATTCATCAATAGCATGATATTACTCAATTATAGATTCATCTGATAAGTGAAATAAATGATTGAAGGATTAACACAAAGAATTTTTATCTGCATACCATGCATTTAATCTCTTTGGTCTTTTTATCAGCGCCTTTCAAGGGCCACCAGCCTCTTGCCTTGCCATTTTTGAATAGAGAGAATTTGGGAACCACCTCGTCATCTTTTTCATCCATTATGAAGAGTCCACACGCTTTAGCTTCTCTCGCAGGACGAGGAATTTTACTCAGTCGGAAAGAAAAATCGCCTGCAATTCAACGAAGCAAAAATATCCGTGATGATAGAGGTCTTGAAAGCTACCATCAACCTAGGACTACTAGGACATTTCGTGATCAACAAAATGTTTTTATTTATGTATGGCCTGTTGCCTAGCCTGGCTTTAAATTTGAAGTTGAGAAAGTTGAAGTTTCTCAACTCTCTATGTAACTTAAAAATCAAAGCCATGGTAACTGAATCAGAATCCAGTGTCAATGGTGGCCAGTAATATGAAACCCTCCCCCTAAAGAATTTGTCTGCCAATGTTTTCTAATAGAGTACATCTTAAAGAGTAAAAATCCCCTTGTTTGCCAAATGTTTAGAGTCAAATGGCAGCTATTCAAAAACAAAATGGCGGCCAAAATTTGTGTTTATCTTGAATATCTCAAAAATGATAAATATTTTCTATATAAATATGCATTTATAAAATGTGTAAAATGTTATTCTACATATTTTAGTAAAGTTTCATCCAAATCGAATAAATAATAAACCCTACAGAGCCAAAACACTGCCCAAAGACTTCTAACTTAAAAATCAAAGCCATGGTAACCATGGTAGCCAAAGTGAAAATCCGGTGGGGTAAATACATTTAAACAGCTTGAGGCAACAAATTATCTGAAAATCAGCTGCATTCTTAGACTGTTAAAGCAATAAGGGTAGTTTAGTTAAAGAAAAATATGAATTAGACATTGAATTACCTAAAAATTCATCCGAACCAATCAGACAGCTGTTGTAAATCTGACAGAAGAACTTGCAGGGCTCCATCTCCTCCTTGATATCCGCACTGAGAGCGTTATTCTTCAATTCTCTAATCATGCAGTCGGAAGCGGGGATGTATTTGAAAGGAAAAAGAAAACGCCAATTGAAAACTGCTTTTCCGTCCAGGGATCTACATACAAATAATTATTGGAAGCGATAAAATATCAAAAATTTGCTATTTGGAGTGGTTCTCTTTCTTTATGTTGTCAATTTACTCTCTGAATGACATTCAATCAATAAAGGATTAGGTTTATAGCAGTTAATAGAGGTTTCTAGCGGTTTCTAGCTGTTTCTAGCAGTTAACAGCAGAAAATAGCAGTTAATAGCAATTTATTGCAGTTAATAGCGGTTTCTAGTAGTTAACAGCAGATAATAGCAGTTAATAGCAGCTTTTAGCAGTTGATAGAAGTTAATAGCGATTTATAACAGTTAATAGCAGTTAATACCGGTTTCTAGCAGTTTCTAGCAGTTATATTTCTTACTTATAATGTACATCCGTTTCCTGTTGATCAATATTGGCCCCTAACATCCATCCCTTAATCAAAACGTCCACACTCTTATCGCTAGAAAACATCGACGAGTCCACAAGGGGCGCTTTGGCAACATTTAGAACAATCACTCTCAATTCATAAGTTTCTGCCCGACGTGGCTCAATATCTACGATGTAGGACGGTATTTTACTCTCCTTATCATACATATCGATCCACATCTGCATCTGACCCTGACTAATACCCGGTAGATGGTCAACCTCCAGAGTACGAGTCTCCACATGTTCAGGTACAAGATAAGTACCGAATTCGAATGTGTGCCATTGCTTAAGAATCTCCAAAGCCAACGGTTCATTAGATTTCACTGGTTCAGCTACAAAATTAAGAAAATTAAGTGAAATTGGATTGCATTACTCAGAGCTCTTATAAAGATTGGTTCGCAGGATAACTGTGTACTACCTGCCCCGTCATCAATTTCTGACCACACATAGAACGTCCGATCGGCAAATGTGACTTTATTCAAAATCGGCTCGTAAACGGGCTCGTCTATACCCTGTTCTGCCGCTAGATTTGACAGAATTTGAGTGGGCTTTAATGAATCTCTCCAGCGATTGTAACCAAATCTGAAATTTCATACCATGAGTTTATATACATACGTATTAGAAACCGGCTGGTTTAACAACCATCCATTTCCAGAAAGAAACAAATCTGAAACAGATAATCTTAATTAAGCCTGCATATCACAATCTCACGTTTCATATGTGTTAGCCAATCCGATGGTTGCTCTGTGCTGACTGTAATATCGATTTTCTAAATCGATGTGAGTCTCTCCAATAAGAGTATCCAATCCGATCGTGTCTTTGTCATAGATCTGTATGGTGACAAATGAGGACTCCGGAAATTTCACATCCATTTCCGTCATAATCCCAAATATCGGATTAACTGTTCGGGTTTTCACGTGCTCCTTATGGCTGACGACCTCATTACCTGCTCGAACAATCAAGTACGGATCAGCAAGACCATTCTCATCTTGCGGAGTCAAGTTATTCACCTTAAATATCAAAATTATTCGTACATAGAATAGGTATACCTCTATTTATGTACGAATAATTACTTACCCTGATGATGTAGATACGCAATATAACAGAAAAAGATTCCCTCACGATTGGTACACTGGGGAAGAGTTTGAAATCTTGTTCCTCCAAAGGTTCGTTTAATTGACAGTCATCAATGGGATACAAGCAAAAATTCCCCTGTGAAATAAGAAATTAATTAAAATAAATTTCCCATGTGTTACTACTTCTTTCGATATATAAAACTTCATCAAGACTTCATCATTTTCGCCTCATCCAAAGTCTACAACCTTGTCTAGCTAATTATTACAACATTGGATGCTTATTACCATCATCCACGTTACATCCATAATACTTCACGTTTCTCTCTCTTTCCCTCTCTTATTCTGTAATCTAATTTCTCTCTCTCTCTCTCTCTCTCTCTCTGTGCCTGTAATCTAATTTCTCTCTCTCTCTCTCTGCCTGTAATCTAATTTCTCTCTCTCTCTCTCTCTGCCTGTAATCTAATTTCTCTCTCTCTCTCTCTGCCTGTAATCTAATTTCTCTCTCTCTCTCTCTGTCTGTAATCTAATTTCTCTCTCTCTCTCTCTCTCTCTGTCTGTAATCTAATTTCTCTCTCTCTCTCTCTCTCTCTGTGCCTGTAATCTATTTTTTCTCTCTCTCTCTCTCTCAGCCTGTAATCTAATTTCTCTCTCTCTCTCAGCCTGTAATCTAATTTCTCTCTCTCTCTCTCTCTCTGCCTGTAATCTAATTTCTCTCTCTCTCTCTCTCAGCCTGTAATCTAATTTCTCTCTCTCTCACACAGCCAATTTCGAATGTTTTAACAATAGAATAATTTTACCTTGAAATAGCCTGAGATTCTGTCGTTAGGGAATTCATCATCCTTTTGAATTCCCTTATAAAAAGGGAATGTCAGCAATCTTCGCTCGAATTGAGAATATTCTGGGACATCCTCCAGCGCACAGGGATATATCTGAATGATAAAATGTAAGATGTGATATTTTAACTCACAGAAAATGGATACATATTCAAATTAAATTATTTCTATTTATACTACTATTTAACTTTAAAGTAATAATATTAGATGACAACATTATATTTTCTATTGAAGATATGATGAAATTCTCTAAAACGTTTTTATTCAGTTATAACATACAATAGATAGAATATCATATACTTTATATAAATAAGATGTAGAAAGGATTATTCAAAGCACATTTATTTCACTGATGAATTCAAAAGAATCTCCTGCTGTTCGTCCTATAGTTAATACAGAATTACAGTGTGTTTATTAGAATATTAGCTCACAGTTATCCTCTCGATAAGTTCTTGATACGATGTGTCTTCATCTCGCAGATATTTGTAAGCGAATTCCTCGTCATCTTTTTCGCTGAGGTAATTTTTTCTTGCATCCTATCAATTAAAAGAAACACTCAATACTGGTTATCAATCAATACTTGTTATAAATCAATACTTGTTATCAATCAATACTTGTTATCAATCAATACTTGCTATCAATCAATACTTGTTATAAATCAATACTTGTTATCAATTAATACTTGCATCAATAAATCAATACTTGTTATCAATAAATCAATACTTGTTATCAATAAATCAATACTTGTATCAATAAATCAATACTTATTATCAATCAATTGTATTGATTGAGTGATAATTGCTATAATACATAAAACTTAAATGGGAAAATTTTCAATTTACATACCGGTAATATTTTACCCAAAGCATCTTTTATATCTTTCAGCGTCAACTTCTTAAATTTTCTTCTCTTTCTCTTCTTGAGCATAGTGTCATCATCCGGAGCATCAATCACATTGTCCTCCTCCTCCTCTTCATCTTCGATATTCAATGTTTTTATCACTACAAATATAATTCATAATATCATATTGTATTTTTGAATGATGCTTTTCATGCATTTAATTAATATTACTGTCATGCTGTGTACATACTACTCACAATCGGGGTCAATTTTACTGAGAACCTGGTCTTCTGTACTTTCGATATTCGCTTTCTGAAATTATTGATCATCCCAAATCATTAATGTTAAACCCATATAGAATTCAATCGCATGCATATACTATAATAAATTCAAACTTTTTCTTTGAAGTCATCCAGAGAGACATAAAATCTTGACCACCAATCCATCGTCTCTTTGACATCCTTGGGTATTTCTGTATTTGGCTCCAATGACACAATCTACACAGATACATAGATGGATCGATAGAGATAAATCGATCTAACTTATTGAACTACTATATCCCCAATCAACCAATAAAAGAATGAACTAACTGATCCAGGCTTTTTAAATTCCAGATTGATTTCGTTGTCAGCTAAAGGCGGTCCATTGTCCATGTCATCAATGGTGAACATGGGATTGTAATCGATCTCAGAAATTGTCTCCAGCGTGTGCTTACTACCGGCCAAGCTTCCGTGAACACTGCCGTTCTTACCGACACTCTTCACACTCTTGACACTGCCCGCGGCAGACTTCAATTTGGAAATGATGGAGCCGGCTATGCTGCCATTCTTTCCTCGGTGCGATCCAAGTGATCCATTTTGAGATTGATTATCAGAGCCATCAAAGTTCACAGTGGACTCCGAAGCTAATGTGACACTGTCATCATCTATCAAATAACAGCAACAATGTATGAATATGTTATATCACAATCAGGAAGTACTTCCGGTTTGTATCACTTCCGGTTTCTCTCTTTGACAGTGCGTCAAAGATCTCAAACGTGATCATCAAGCTACAGATCAAGAAAAGTATGGCGTATTATATTGTATACTGAAGGTTGTTGAGGTTGAATATTTAGCTTGGAGGTCATCTAAGGCTTCCAACAACCAATCAAATTGCGGAAAACTTGAGAAATAAAATTAGATCAAGATCACTTAGCCGTTGATAAGTGCTATTTAAAAGATAATTTAAAATGCCTTTCCAATAAGTTCAGCTTTTTACAATAGTCTTTATAAATGTTTTTCTAATAGAGTTCATCTTTAAAAAAAATTCGATTGAAAAACAAAATGGCGGTTAAAATTTGTGTTTATCTTGAATATCTAAAAACTGATAAATATTTTTTATATTGATAGGAATTTATAAAATGTGAAAAGCGTTATTTTACAAAAACAAACAAAAGTTAACTTTCAAATAAAATAAAGTGAAAGAATCAAGACGACAGTCATAAACTTTAAATCATTTAAAATTTAAACGATGTCTATCCGCCATTTAGGTTCCGGATAGTTTTGGGGCAGTTTATTTGGCTCTGTAGGGTTGATTATTAATCCGATCTGGATGAAACTTTCCAAAGATATGTAAAATAACGTTTTGCACATTTTATAAATGCATATTTATATAGAAAATATTTATCAGTTTTGAAATATTCAAGAAAAACACTAATTTAGGCCGCCATTTTGTTTTTGAATGATTATGTATTATAAAATAAATGAATACCGATTTTATTTTCATCCAATCTGAAATAGGGGGTCCTGATAACACTGTAGTTTCCCACCAGCACCTGCGATCTAAATGCCCTGTTGTCGTTGCATTGCAGAGTAATCGGTGGCCAAAAACGATAATCCTCTGGTAGATGCTGAAAGTGTTAGGTATTACGTAATCATTTAATCAGAGGAGGCATTTTATATATCGATAAAGTTGTGTTGAAGTCTCTAATCTGTATTCTATTTTAATCGCTAACATATCAAACATAGAATCTTACGTTATCGAAATCAAATCAAATGGCTGATAAAATAGCTGAACAAAATAGGATCTCTGGTTTTAATTAAAATATCCAACTTTCCTAAGTTTCCATCCGATTTCTATGGTTCTATGAAGAAAATCTATAGATATTCATAGTTAAGATCGTTTATATAGGTATATAATTCTATGCTCTTACCAAATCGATGGATATCAAGATATTCTTAAAGAATGGATTCGCTTCTAAATCTTCTATATCCACTTTCCTATTACGGCCCGCCATTTCTATGGTGAGTTCAGGTCGATTGACATTGAAGAACCTGATTCGCTTGCATCTTCTGATGCCCCACACCATGATTTCCAATCTGTAGCCAATTAGGATGGGTCGCACCTCTCGTGGAACCCGGATTAAACCATCAGGTCGATCTGCATCTGTGATAGCAAGGCTACTATCCATCAGTAATCCATCGAGTTTTATGGATTCGTGACTCGGAACATCGTACACTCGAATATTGTTGTCTTCGTAATCTATCTACCATAGAAAATTGTGATACAACCATAGAAATCACAAGAATATACTTTTATACCCAAACAAGAATATAATGAACTATCAGATAGTCAATCATTGAGTTAGTTACCATGACACTAAAATTCTCTTAGCAACAGAAATCCATAGTCAATCATTGAGAGTTAGTTACCATGGAACTAAAATTCTCTTAGCAACAGAAATCCATAGTCAATCATTGAGAGTTAGATACCATGAGACCAAAATTCTCTCAGTAACCTTTACAAATTGAATATCATATTCACTACTACATAGTGATAAATATGTAAACTAACTTCGATCAGTTCAAAGGAGGCAAGAAGCTCTCCAGCATCTAAATTTCCATTTTTCAGCTGCCAGAACTCCAATTTCGGCATGCTGTATACTTCTCGCTCAACGAAGACCACCGTCCTAACAAATACTCGGCCAATAAAATTGGAGTTACTATCCTGAAATGTGAATACGGAAGATATTCTAATAGAATGCTAATATTCTCATAAATAAATAGATGTAATGTCCATTCATATAGCATTTAATATTAATCACATTTTTCACTTGACTATTATTTTGATCAATTCTGATGAATACACTTTGCACAGAATACACAAATACACAGAATACACAAATACACAAATACAAAAATACACAGAATACACAGAATATACAAATACATGCACAGAATACACAAATACACAAATACACAAATACACAGAATACACAAATACACAGAATACACAAATACACAAATACACAAATACACAAATACACAAATACACAAATACACAGAATACTCTAATACAGGCACAAATTTTATTATAGATGATGAATTGAGAGTAATTAAACTCACTGGTTTCCCTGAATCGGAGTCAAATATTTCCACGGTTAATGTTGGTACTCTTTCTTTCAATTGCTCCGATGTGTAGGGAAATTCCACTCTGGGTAGAAATACCAGCTCGTCAAACACCGGATTTAAAGTCTCACTCACTACCCGACTGAGCAAAACATGCTCACCAATCAGAATTCTCACAAATGGATCAGACAGTCCCGAGTCATCAGATGGAAATAGATTGCGCGCCAAAAATAATTGACAGCGAAATTCAAAAGCGCTGTGTTCTAAAAGAATTTCGAATTAACACTTTATCATAAGAAATTATATCGATAACGATTCAATTGATTTTGTGACTATGGATAGCCGCAGTCTACCTATGGTTATAACCATAGAGATGTAATCCAGAGTTATTATGAGTGAATATAGAGTGGCAGTCTAAATGAGATTGTGGAGACAAATTGAAA
>JAYMFX010260441.1:0-20457 GCA_036784945.1 Monocelis spectator
AAAAATAGGTATGATGTCAATATTACAGTTGTGTAGTAGATGGCGTATCTCTCTGCAGTGTTCATTCGAGATGAAAGGCATTTTTAATATAGAACTTTATTGGAATTTTTCTTTGAAATTCGTACTCCTGTGGTTCCATTTAGTAATTGATATAATTGAAGTAAGTATTAATATAAAAGTATTTTAATTTGTTCAATTTCATTCAAATATTGCAATGCCTGATTGCAGAATGTTGTCCAAAGACACTTTTTCGGAATGGATTTCCTCTAAATTTTTCGTTTTCAAATATTGATTAAAAATATTTCTCGCCGATATTAGTTTCTGTTGATTTTGCATATTTTTCTTTTAGAGAGTCAATATCTTCTTTGGTGACTTCGTGGAATATACGCTGACTTATAATTTTCTAAAAGCTGACTTATAATGAAATCAACGACATCCAACTATAAAAGCCCCAAATTTGCAATGAAAATTTGCAATGAAAAACACTGTTCGCAAATTTACCATAAAAATTTCCATCCCTACTATGATAATAATAAAACCACGCAGTATAGGTTTAATTAGTGATTACGTCAAATTTGTTTTTTCGCACTAAACAAAATAAAAACTTTGACCTTGGGTTGTAAACAATTCAGATGTAATTTCGTTTTCGAATTAAACATTGTTTGCTACGCGCATAACAATTTAATTAAAAAAGGAGACAACAAAAATTATTGTTGATAAAACATTGACAAAATATCTACAAGACATAATTGGACTTAATTTGGATGTTTCCTATTTTAATTAAATTATTATGCGCGTAGAAAGAATTGTTCAATTCAAAAAACGAAATCCTATCTGAATTGTTTACAACCCAAGGTCAATTGTTTTTATTTTGTTTAGTGCGATAAAACAAATTTGACGTAATCACTAATTAAACGTATAACAGAAAAGATAGAGATCGAGCCGTACAATAGTATTTATATATGATTAAGGCGAAATGCCGAAAATTAATTTGTAACGTTTGAATTATACAGATCAGTATCTTTTTAATTTCAATTAACACTATCCTGTTACTTCTTTTGCTAATTTGCTTCCATTCGGTCGCTCCAGGTGCACATAAGAAATCGAACAGGGAGAATTAGACTATATAGAATGTATTACAATCATTTCTGAAGATTTCTAGGGAATTTTTGGTAGACTTATAGGGCGTCTAGAATCTTATAATGACTAGAATATAATAGAATCAGAATTATATTATTAAAATGACTAGAAATCTAAGGCGACTGAATCCATAATGACTTCGGGATTCATTAATTATGGTAACTAGAGGATTATGGTGAATGAAAGGGTTCAACCTTTAAATCTCTAAGAAATAAACTTAGTACGGAATACGTATATATTACCTAAAACATTTCTCAAATTAAGAGGTATACCCTCCAGTTTTGAGGGATTTTAGTGTATTTCTTAGAGATTTTCAAGCTTTGGTCCAGGTTTACCCTTTGGTTCACCATTGCATAATTATAAACTGTCTCTAAAAATTGCTTCATTTGCTTACTGCATAGAGTTCAAAACGAATATCTTTAAATTTTCGCTTAAACACACACACTTCACAGTAGCCCGCATTTGCTAGGCAGTGTAAATGGGTATTTACCCCAAAAATAAAAATATAGATATCACTAACTTGCCCTTTAAAAAATTTGAGAAAGGAATTTTTCAGGCATTTGTACATTTTGTAGGCACTGATCATCATGTCGGCACAAGGATATCTTTGTGGAATTTACAATTGTTTGTGTTACCCAATAAATAGTGTCCGAAACTATTGGTCAAGACCAGTTACAAGTCGTGATCTTGGTTTATCATGTAAACGATTTTTAATCATAAATTCATTAGTTCTAGTACTGCTGGCAATATTAGAAATCGCTTTCGACTACATTTGGTTAATTTTAAACCAGAAGAATGGTCTCATCGTGGTTGTGGGAGTGGTTATTTCTGAAGTGGTATTGGCTCTAAGTGTCTTTATATTTATCCATTTCATATTTCATTCTCCCACATTGAATAAAGGCTATTTTTTCATAATTATCACAATTTCCATCCTATCTTCAATAATTATCGCTTTTCTGCGTTGCCGGATTATGTTGGAATATCGTGTGAAGACGGGACCACAAAAGCCTTATGAAATTTGTCGAATTCTCAGTACCATCGGCACGTTATTTGCCACCTTCATGCCAGCGATTGCCTTTATGTATTTGGGCTGCAATATGTACGAAGATTAAGACATTATTATTGACCAATCCATCAATGTTATCATTATTTTCATTTTCATTTTCAATTCTATATTATTTTCATTTTATTTCTTAAATACAGATAATCTTTTGATATATATTATTTTGATATTTTCATGACTCTCCATATAGTCAACAGAAAAATTAAAAATACTGAAATAGCAGACTGAAGATTATGACAAAGACATATCAACCAACGATAATGTACAGTAATAACAAAAATAAATATCCAACACACATGGCATCACGAACATGCTTTCCTAAGGGGATGTACAACATTAAAACATCACAAAGTGGTAAAAATTCATAAAGATGGTAACAAATGTGTATTAAGATAAAATAAGAATAAGCTTTATTTCAAATTTACTCACACACATAATAAGGTTCACTATATGAATGACATAATTACAATAATGATTGCATGAACAAGGAGGATACTATTCACAATAGCACTGAACCTATCACAATAAAACTGGAAGAGTGACTGAAACAGTTGAAGAAATTAAAGCTCACTTCACCAGGATCAACCAAAATCACATTTTAAATTTTAAAGAAAATGCTGTCATACTGGCTCCAATATTAGCACATCTATTTAATAGTGGTTCAACCCATAGTATTAGTAGTACTGCTATAAAGCTAAAGTAACCTATGTCTGATTTAGCTGCCAGTTAAATTAGCATGCAGTATAAGAAGTATGATAAGATGGCTTTCAAATCGCCATTCTTTTGTAGAAGAGTGCTTGCTGGCCGAGTGGTTAGAACGCTTGAACACCAATCCAGGGGTCGAGAGTTCATATCTCGGCGATGTTATCTCGGGAATGAAATATTGTATAGAATTGTCTGAACTGATATTTGTATTTTAGAGACAGAATCCGAATTGCTGCGCAGTATCTATCATGTAATGTTAGTTTTCTTAATTGTTATTCAGTTAAATCTTGTAATATTTTTTTTAAATACTATATTTATAGATATAAGATATTATTTTAAAAATTTCCAATTCAATCGCTGAGAAAAATCTCGATAAAACCTGACTTGGCAAAAAATGAAAAACAACCAAAGAAAGCTGATAGAAAAAAGTAACAAAAGAAAATCATAATTAAAAAACAAACAAATTTATGACTATCCGCCTATCCATCTTTATTGTAACTAACATTCGCTCCTTGAGAAAAAAATTCAATGAACTTATCGATATATAAATCTTCAAATACACCACATACTTTACTTCATTCTTTTCATATGTTTTTCATGTAGGTTAATATGTTTTTGTCTCATATGTGTTACTACATATTACTGGAATCGTTTACGTTATATACTCCTCCATTCCCCATTCTGGAGTATTTATTTTTCTAAATAAAACGCTTTATTTATTTATTTATACTTCAGCGATGGCCCGTTTCACTAAAGATTTTAAGCCGCAGCACTGAATGCTTCTCAAAACTCTGAATTATAGAAAACTACATTCAATCACTATACTTCCTGATTTCCAATCCTAATTGTTTTACAAATTTTTAACTAATATACAAGGCCACACACAGCTTACGACCACGATCTCACGCAATAGACTCGCTCCCCTTGTAAACGCCTTTAATATGAAATGTTTCCTCATCAGGTCTAATCACAAACTTTAAGTTTGTTGTTTACTTATTTAAATTCCATGTGCTAGTAGTTATTTCTATTTTCTTTTGTATTATATTATATTAAATATATATTGTTTACTTTTGCGTTTCTCAATTGAAATAAAGCTATTTTCTATTCTATTCTATTCTACTCATTAATCATCGCGGTCTCTCAACAGATTCGATAAGTGAAATCAGGCCCCAAACAAACACAAACAAAATACAACTCTCTTTATGAACTCAGAAATTCTCATCTCACAAATTTTCTCAATCGTCTCGCTCTTAAAAATTGGAATAACATATACTACACCCTTTCAATGCTAGTGCTAACACCAAAGTAATCAACTTCAACAAACACTTTGAAAACGCATTCTCTCATATACCTATAAGCATGATATTCCTTTCTGTCAGTAAAATAATAAGCATTGAGTTACACTAGTCTTATCCATCTTCAATGGAAAGCATTCAGATCCTCCAAAGTCTAAATTACCAAGTCCATCAACATCTAAAATCGAAAGTTAAAGAGGAAATAAATAAATCCAAAAAGATCTGGTTTCACAATATCCTACACAATAAACCATGGCAGCTCTACAGAGAAATCACCCAAGAAAGAAAATAATGAAACAAGCAAAATCCATATAGTGTATCGATTGATGCGATGAATGTATCAATCACAATAAACGATCTTTGACACCAGCATTGACTTATCCTAACATTGGCGTCACAAACAATGAAGCCATATAGATTAAGTGGTGATACGGACAATTTTGAATGCAAATGGAGGCACATTTACAGCTACAGGTTCAAAAAGAACCGGAGTTAACTATCGCAATGTGCATTAATATGATTGTTCTATCGGTGGATACGGCGTTGTTGGCAGATTTGGAAGTTGACCGCAGAACAACTGTTAATTCTTGTTTTTACGGTATTCAAAAAATTATGGCTTAGATATTGACGACCAAACCAACCAACGACCGCTTTTACGACGTTCAGTGTGGCGAGAGTGTGTCACTGTTTCAACAGCCTGAGACAATTACTGAAAACCGCATTTCTTAGAAATATTACCTGATTCATTACGTTCCATCGGCCATTTGGAAGTCGCCCGACGAGCAACTATCACTACGCAAGAGTTAGTGGAGAAGATCCCAGTTACCAACAGACCTAACTGTGCTTCCGTCACCAAGAGCACAAATGACTGTGCCTGTGCTCTCGTGATGAAAATAATTCATTGTTTTTATTGCAAAGCAGAGAATCATATAATCCCCCCTCAAATGCCCCTCTAAAAACTAATTTCGGCAGCAGCGTGTTAACCACATGTTGCTGCCCGTGCTTCGATAACAATTGAAAATTGTGTTTGCGACTTTTTATTGGATTCGGGATCGCCAGTTAGTTTTGTGTCGTTAGAAGATTTATCGTCGCTTGAAAAGAGATTGAAGCATTCGTTTACAAGAGTCTCGGTTTCAAGTAAAGGTTGGGTGTCAGTAAGTGGGAATGAATTTTATACGACGAAAGGAGTAACTCTTAGCATAACTGTAAAAAGCCATATTTACAATTGTTTCTTTTACATTATTGATTTTCCAATCGGTATTATTTTGGGTACTGATACTCTTGATACGATAGGGTGTACAATGACATTTAATAATTCTTGTAGAACATTTAGCTTTGTAGGAAGTATCCAGAATCTCCCGCCTCCTAATTATTTTGATCAATTTACGGACTGGCCAAATAAACTCTTATCGCTCTTAAAAAAATATTATGGAAGAATAGAGATATATTTTTCGTTCATAAAATGGATTTTGGAAAAACAGAATTAATAGAACATGTCATTGACACTGGTGATAGCCACCCTATATATGTTCGTCCTTATTGTAAGGCTAAGGCTGAGGAAGAGAAAATTACTGCAGATATTGAAGAAATGTTAAAAGCAGGTATAATCGAACCTATAAGTAACTCACATTGGTCATTTTCAATGATTCGGATGAATAAGAAAGACGGTAGTAAACGATTTGTTGTCGATTTTAGAAAATTGAATGCGGTAACTAAGGTAGATAAATTTCCTCTCCCTCATATAGACAATTTACTGGACAGAATCTCTCCAGCTTCAGTGTTTACTACCTTAGATATTACTGCTGCGTAATGGAACATTCCGCTGGAGTCTTCCTCGAAAGAGAAAACAGTCTTTTCAGCTGGAAATAAACTTTACCAATTCAAAGTCATGCCTTTTGGCCTCAGTTGCGCTCCTGCTATACGTTCCAGCGAATAGGACTGTTAAGTGACCCTCCAATTCTATGGAAATTTAGACTCCCCTTGGATACTACATAATCTCTGTATGCTCTTCGTATCCAAGGGAAGTCATTTTCCATAGAATTAGAGGGTCACTTAACAGTCCTATGCTAATTAATTTACTTTAAGAGTAAGAGCTGGTTCCGTATTTGGATGATATCTATCTATTCAACTATCTATTTTTATCTATTTTATATCTCCTGTGACTTTTGCGTTTGTCAATTGTTTTTTTAAAATAAAGCTTTTTTATTATTATTATTATCTTGATTTCATCCAGCAACATAAGCAATCATTTGTTCGTCGATCAAGACAGATTGAGATATGGCCGAATGGTTTACCTGAAAATAATATTCCTTTATGGATCGCTTTAAAATCAAAACATCGCAGACGACACCTTTTCATCCGCAAGGAAACTCGATAATTGAACGTTGTAATCGAGCTTTCAAAGATCGTTTAAGAAGTATGGAGAACATCAATGAATCTCTTAATGAAGTGGGTCATAAAAACCCAGCTGAATGATTCATTCAAAGATACATTTTCGACTGTTTAACAAAACAATAATGATGTTGAAATTATAGATGATTCTTGGTCAATTCATTTCACAGTAGAAGAAAGTGAAGAAATCCCTACAACTACTGAAGGAAAAGAAAGCTTGAGGACCCAACGAAGTTCCAATAAAACTTTACAGAATCAGTTATGATATTATTTCTCAACCCTCACTCACATCTACAACACAATACTTGATCAAAGAACATACTCTGTGAAAGTGATGCAGAGGTTAAATGCTCAGCCCCAGGGACAAAAAAGACTAAGCTTATGGCCTATCCTCACTGCTCATGCAATTATGTCATTTATCTTATCTTACTAACATAAAAAGCTGTCATTATTGTCTTACATAACATATACTGTCTTATTTTATGGCCATCTAAATCTGATTATTTACGATTTTCTTTGCTATTATCAGGATCATCACCATCATCGTCATCATTTGATTCTTTAGCACTACTTTCAAATGAAAATTTACTGACTAATAAGCAAAAATTACAGAACCCTTGAATGTCAAAGATATACAAAATTATTTTTAGCTCTTCGATACGCCCTTTTAATCTTATATCTGTAATGATATTAGGTATCTAAGGGCGTATTAACAAATCAAATTCCATCGAAGTCAGGGTTACTTTAACGGTCTATACGCTTGCAAATTCCGGGACAAATTTTATGGAAATAAGCACACCCTTAACAACCCTACAATAGGACTGTTAAGTGACCCTCCAATTCTATGAAAATGACTTCCCTTGGATACGAAGAGCATACAGAGATTATGTAGTATCCAAGGGAAGTCTAAATTTCCATAGAATTGGACGGTCACTTAAAAGTCCTATTACCGGTATGGGGAGTTTTAAACAAAGTCTATGGGAGTTAAATCCTTGAAGTGGGCAGCATCATAGAGTAATAATTAATTTACTCTATGGGCAGCATCAATATTCTGCGAATCAAAGAGAGATGCACTGGAATAGTTTGAAAGTGTATTGAAAAGATAGGACATATTTGAAGGTCGTAATAATATTTTATAGAACTGGAAGGTCACTTTAACCATTTACTCTTGCATGTGTATCTGTGTGTACCATATCAATCCTATCCTACGCGTATAGCAATCTGACTTTACTTAATATACAACAGCGGAGTATTAAAGTCAATATTTTACGACAAAGCATTTAGCCAATCTAATAACATTCGATATAGTTGTTTACATGTCATGTCCACCGTTTCTACCAATTATAGATAGTGAAATATCGCTTTCGTTTTCAGATATTGTGGCGCTGAATGAACATTGAAATAGGTTTCTCTTTAAAAAAGCTTCAGCTTTCCTCAACTGTGTTATACTCAACAACAATCATGTATCCTATCGAAAAAACATCAGTCAAGAAGTGGGCAGCATCAATATTCTGCGAATCAAAGAGAGATGCACTGGAATATTATTCAGAATATTCATCAAAATCTTAGAAGGATTTGGCTCTTTGTAGTTCGCTTTATCTAGGTATATGTTCTGATTTGTTTTAAATGATAGGAAATTTTCTCTGCGACATCAATAACGACCCCGTGACTGTGACTTTAACTATATGAACGGGAAACTCACGTTTGGAAGTTCAGGAATTTTTTAAAAGTTTGGCAAAAAATCAACATTCTATAAGCAAAATTTTATTACTAATGATTCAAAGTTTAAGAGAATAAGGAAAATTTCTAAATTACATGAAGATTGTTTAGTTTAAAATAACTTATTGCATTTTTTTAAATCATGCTTTGATTTGTATATAATACCGATTTCTTTCTGTTTTGCCAATAAATTAAGTATTATTATTATTTATCTTCTATTTTCTATTTCTATTACTCTATGCTAAATTCATTGTTAAATCAATAGGATTGTTATGTGGCCTATGGAAAATGACTTCCCTTGGATACGAAGAGCATACAGAGATTATGTAGTATCCAAGGGAAGTCTAAATTTTCATAAAATTGGAGGGTCACTTAACAGTCCTATTCTCAAACTACATTGACTATTAAAGTGACCCTTTAATTCTATAGTTGTATGGATATTTAATACGCTCTTTACTTCGAAGTAATACTTCGATACTTCGATCTGCAAATATGATATTTGGTATCTAAGGGCGTATTAAAATTCTATAGAATTTGTATACTACATAATCTCTGTATACTCTTCGTATCCAAGGGTCTATATCCTATTGCCATAGAATTTAAGGGTCACTTAATAGTTCTATTCGCAAAGATACCAATTTAATTGCAGAGATAAGGACGGCTTATTAAATTTCTATAGAATTGGAGGGTCACTTTAATGGTTGTTTATTCTTCATTCTCATACAGAAATTGATGGAAATCCAGACATATATAGTCTACTAAATCTCTCCATTCAAAGAGTTAACTGGATTGAAATACAATGTCTATGAATTCTTTCACGTTAAAGTCCCATGGAAAATATCACATTTTTATTCAACAAACATTTACTTTAATTTTTATCAAAAACGTTCTGTAAAACATTTATCACCGGTATTCTGGCTTATATGTATTTGTAGAGTTGAGTAGTAAATTTCACCAAGGATATTTTTAACGTAAAAAGAAGAACAACAAGAAGCATAAGAATGTTCGACGATTTTATGAAAAGCTTCAAGGATATGATAAATATTGAAGAAACTCGGCCAGCTGATTTACAAAGAAGGAAGAGTACTATGAATGTAAGTTGAGACCTACATACATTATGAGTCAAGTCCTATTAGGCATTGTAAACTCTTTACTTTTACACAATACTATATACTATTATTGTTTTAGACAAAGAAAAAGTATGGAGGATTCGTATTTAATCCAACACTAGTAGCTTCTCAATTGGAAAATTTGCAATTAAAAACGGTGGAGGATTCAGAAGCGATTGAAGTAAAAACTGATCGCTTGATCAATGAATGGGCTAAAGAGAAACCAGTCGGAAGTGGGGAGTCCCTTGAAACGGTGATGAAACTTCTAACATCACATGAGAGAAAATTGAAAGGCTTGATATCAGAAAGAAGTAATTTACAGAGAACTAAAGAAGCTCTAGAATTATGTGATGCTGGGAGTGAAAATCCTACCGATGAAAAGGTCAGAGAATGTTTAGCTGATTTAGAAGCCGTAAAGGTGAACTGGATGACACTTTCGCGTAGTAAAAGGCACCTCGAAGCTTTAAGGAAAACCCCTTGGAATGATGTGCATCCTAAAAAACTTCGCATTCAATTGGAATCTTTAAATAATCAGTTAGCCGAAATGCCTGACGAATTTAAGGACAGTGAAAGTCTTTTAGAAGCTCAGAAAACAATTGAAAAGTATCAGAAATATATTGTCCTCATCGCTGAATTAAAGTCCGAAACATTGAAAGAGCATCACTGGAATTCCCTCATCAAATCTCTTGGAATAAAGTGGGATCCAGATAATATGGTTTTGGATGACATTTGGAGAATTGACTTTGATAAGCACGGGCAAGCTATTATGGATGTTTTAACTATTGCTCAGGGGGAAAATGCTTTATCAGAATTTTTAAAACAGGTAGACATCTATTCTTGAATCATCATAATAATATATTCCTTAAGATATCAGAGTTATCAAATTACAGATCGGTCGTCCATAACATACCCAAAATTTATCCACTCTTGTAGTCATTATAGCCATATAGAACATTAATTTGAGATCAGTAATATAAAGTAATCAGATTTATTATTAGTAGTGGAGTCTTTTCTGGTCATGTATGTAACGCAATCAATGCTCAGTATTTCTGGGGATTGGGTTCATATGAAGAGTGAAATTTACAGGTATGACTTTTAATTTACGTCTATAGTCATAATCACAACCTGACTTTTTAAAACAAAATTTTCAGTTTACATGTGCGCCTAATAAAAGAGTAATTTCGGTATATGATTTTCCGTTATTAACAATACTCTAAGTCTAGATGCTCGAGAATGTGTTATTTTATCTGTCTTTAAGTTTCGCCAACATATCAATATACACATAATTTTATTTCTTTTGGGGGGCTTTGCGAAAGCTCCCCATATTTTTTATATTTTTCTTCTTCATCATTATCAGATTCGGGAAACATGGAGTGGTTATACACTCGAATTAGCGAACTATCAAAACAAATGTCGGCTGATTCGAGGATGGGATGAACTATTCACGAATGTCAGAGAAGACATCAATAGCGTCAATGCAATGAAACTGTCGCCCTATTTCAAGGTACTATTATAGTCTAAATGTTTTCTTTACTGGGCATTAATTTCGGATTTTCTGAGCCGAATGATCCCTCTTACTATAGAGTCAATAAATTCCAGAGATAAGCCATGCTCAATAGTTCAGTAATATATAATCTGTACTCTGAACAAATGGCGTGAATGAAACTTTTAACATCTTCGCTGCTGTCCACCAGTTCATTTCGTAAGGGAAATATGGACAGTGGGGTTGTTATAAAGGAATTGTTTTTAATGTCTTCAGTGAAGTGCGTTAATATATTTTGATATTTCGATGCTCGCATGCAGGTAATGTTTATCAAATAACCAAGTAGTCCTTGCAAATAACTAAAACATTTCAATTCCCTTTTAATTGTTTATTTTAGGCAGCCAAGGTTAGTCTTATTTTATTTCAATCACGTTTTAATTGTTCACTTTTTGGACTATTTGTGACTTCTTTTTTGTTAATTTATTCATTCTGTATTTACTCTATTTCTAAATAGAATTATGATTTCAAAATCGAGGCTAAAAATGACTTAGATAAATATATTTCGAATTTAGCAGACCTTATTTAAAAATATTACATCAATTGTGACTATTTAAATTTTTTCTTTAAGAAATTCGAAATGGAAGCTCTGGAATGGGAAGAAAATTTGAATGCAATTAACAACGTGTTTGATATTTTACTGGATGTCCAGAGGAGATGGGTCTATCTCTATGGCATATTCATTGGCTCCTCTGACATAAAAACTCTTTTACCAATGGAATATAAACATTTTGAGGATGTTTCTAATGAATTTTTAGCATTAATGAAAAAAATAGAGAAAAATCCTAAAGTACTTAATATCATAAAGTTTCCAAGAATTTTAAAGCAAGTTCAAGGATTATTAGAACAATTAAAGAAAACTCAGAAATCTTTGGGTGACTATCTTGAGCGACAAAGAGCTGCTTTTCCCAGGTAAGCTTATTTTAGACACAAGTATAATTGTACAGAATTATTTTATATTCATACTATAGAGAAACTTTGCAGGATAATTATTTTCAATTTTCATGCAGCTCTTTAATTCGATATTTTTAAAAAATTTAGATTCTACTTTCTTGGCGACGATGATTTGTTAGAAATTATTGGAAACAGTAAAAATATACCACGTTGTCAAAAACACTTTAAGAAGATGTTTGCGGGTTTAAATACTCTAAAATTAAACGATAATAACGAAATAATTAACGGAATTTTATCGCGTGAAAGTGAGTGCCTTGAATATTCCACCCCAATCAACATCAAACAATTCCCTCGACTAAATGACTGGCTGAATGCTATGGAAAAAGAAATGCGAATGTCTCTAGCAAAAAATCTATCAAAAGCTGTTAACAAACTGATGACTCTTCAGAATACCAGTTCAACGTCTGCCTTTTTAAATTGGATCGATGAGTACCAAGCCCAATTGATCGTCTTATCATCGCAGGTTTCTTGGTCTGAACATTGTGTATCTTCAATAACGAGTTTGGAGAGCGTGTTGAAATTTGTGGAAAGTAATTTAAATATCTTAGCCGATTCTGTTTTGGCAGAGCAGCCACAAGTAAGAAGGAAAAAGCTTGAGCATCTTATTATTGAGCGAGTTCACCAGCGTGATGTGACTCGGATGCTTATTGAAAAGAAAATTAATACAGTGAAGCATTTTGATTGGCTCCGACAAATGCGTTTTACATTTAACCCGACTGTAAATGACCCTCTCAGACAGTTGAATATTCAAATGGCTAATGCCCAATTCTTTTATGGATTCGAATACTTAGGGCTTTGCGATCGATTAGTTCAAACTCCTCTAACAGACCGTTGCTTTCTAACTCTAACTCAAGCTTTAGAGGCCAGATTGGGAGGTTCACCTTTTGGACCCGCAGGAACGGGAAAAACAGAATCTGTAAAGGCTCTAGGAAATCAATTAGGAAGATTTGTATTGGTATTCAACTGTGATGAAACATTTGACTTTGTCGTAAGTTTTAATTACAAAGCGATAAATAGGGTTATTTTAAATGTATTATCTATCCAATTTTGTTTTTCAATATTTCTCAGGCTATGGGTCGCATTTTCGTCGGTCTATGCCAGGTTGGAGCCTGGGGTTGCTTTGATGAGTTTAATAGGTTAGAGGAGAGAATGCTGTCTGCTGTTTCTCAGCAGATTCAAAACATTCAAGAAGCATTATGGGTGATGTTAAAAGATCCCAATAAAGATGTTAAAGTCGAACTACTTGGAAATCACGTAATGCTTTTGCTAATTCAGCAATTTTATTTTACGTAGAACCGTTAATTTTATAATAGTTTTTCTTGGTTATCTTCATAGTTTTCCATTCCTTTCATAGATTAAACTGCACCCAGACATTGCTGTCTTTATCACAATGAATCCTGGCTATGCGGGCAGGTCCAATTTACCTGATAATTTAAAGAAACTGTTCCGGAGTATTGCTATGACTCAACCAGACAGAAAATTGATTGCACAGGTTATGCTGTATTCACAAGTACGTGCATCATTATATTAATGTAATATTTCACTCTAAGATGATAAAAAACAAGCTGAAAAATACCGAATGATAAATTATGGAAGTTTTCACGTAAGTAATCTATGCATCTGTGTTTTCAGGCTCTTGGTAACCGATGGATTAATTTTAATTGTCCGAAGCACAAGTCCAATAATTCTGAATTTGTTTGATATCTTTGTGCATGTTTTCATTTTTATATTATAGGGGTTTCGCATGGCAGAAAAGTTGGCCTCTAAAGTAGTCCCTTTCTTCAAATTGTGTCACGAACAATTATCATCCCAATCCCATTACGATTTTGGTCTTAGAGCTCTTAAAAGCGTCTTAGTTTCTGCTGGAAATGTCAAACGTGAAAGAATAAAGATGATTAAAGACAGTGTAAAAAAGGGTGAAAAGGTAAGATAATGTAAATAGCGTCTAAATTTAAAATTAGTGAAATAAATTCCTTTCAAAAATCTATCCTCTGTGTGCATTGTCAAAATCCTTTCTTATTTTATTTCAGTTTAATTACTAATTTATTTATTGTAAGTATAATATATTATATTTCTGCATAATATATTTTGAAAAGAATGATTTCCTCTGAAGGTTGAAGCTGTGTGTTTTTGGTCTTCTGTTCTGTAATCCTTCTCGCTAAAAATGAAGAATATGTTTTCTCCAAGGGATAAACTTCATCTTTATTTTCTTCTATTAGGAACTCGATGTGAATCAGCTTGCAGAGAGATTGCCAGAACAAGAAGTAGTGATCCAGTCATTGATGGACACACTAGTCCCCAAACTGGTGTCTGATGATATTCCACTGCTTTATAGTCTCTTGTCAGACGTTTTTCCTGGTATGCAATACAAGCCGTTGGAACAGAAGCAGCTTCGTCAACAATTGAAGAATGTCTGTGACCAAATGTTCTTTTGTTATAGTGACGAGCCGGACAAAGAGGGATCACTATTTACTGAGAAAATTCTCCAGTTATACCAAATTACAAATATTCAGCATGGTTTGATGATGGTGGGACCATCTGGAAGTGGCAAGTCGTCAGCTTGGAAAGTTTTACTCCAAGCATTGGATAAAATCGAGGGTGAAGGTAATGAAGGCACAGCACATATCATTGATCCCAAATCAGTAAGCAAGGAGAATCTGTATGGTTTTATGGACCCCAACACTCGTGAGTGGACAGATGGTTTATTTACCCATGTCCTAAGAAAGTAAGACTTTTTCAATACCATTACAAGAAATATGATAAAAAACAAATTCTCATTACCTATTTTTTATATTTTAGCGTTTTATGGTAAGTTCGTCAATTCATGTCCGTGAGATAGTTACATAATGGGCTTAGTTTGTTTGATCAAAGTATTTCATTTGATAACACACCACTGATTGCATGTATAGATTATGTTATTTGAGTCTAATTTGCTATTCAGGATGATTGACAGTGTCAGGGGGGAAGTGAATAAACGACAATGGATCATATTTGATGGTGATGTGGATCCCGAGTGGGTCGAGAATCTCAACTCAGTATTAGATGACAACAAACTTCTCACTCTTCCAAATGGAGAGCGTTTGAGTATTCCTCCAAATGTGCGAATTATGTTTGAAGTCGAGAGCTTGAAGTATGCCACTTTGGCCACCGTATCTCGCTGTGGCATGATTTGGTTTAGCGAGGAAGTCGTTACAGATCAAATGGTTCTTAAAAACTTTTTAGGGAATCTTAGAAATGTTCCGCTCAAAATAGAAGACATGACTGAGGAACTTGAAGAGGTAAACGAAAATGATGAAGAAGATGCTGAAAACGTTTTAGAAGAAACACCAATGGATGAAGAAACTTCTAAATCTATAATAGAGGTTGGGATTCAATGTCTTTTTCAGATTTTAGAATCAAATTAGCACTTCCAAATTTCTAATCTGAGTCGATGAAAAGTCCAGCACACTCTTGAAAACCTTATTATTGTTGGTATCAAACTTCCATAGTAATGGAGTGGAAATTTAGAAGGGAATAAACTGGGCTATACTCTGTCTATAATATTTAACTAAAAAAGGGAAAAATATAAATTCCACGTATATATAGAATTTATTGATTTCTGTTTTAGTAGTAGAATAATTGAAATATAGGTATATATATATATACCTATAAACGACTTTGATAGCGCTCAAACTATGTATATCAAAAACAGGTGAAACCACATTTTGTTTATAAGCGCATAACATGAATTTATAGAATTCTTCCGCTCTGTTTTATGAAAAGAGAATCGCTACAATATCTTCTATAGTTATTGCATTGTGTAAAACTTCGTCTATTTATCTATATTTCAAAAATAATTTTTCTACCACACAGTGTCAAAACATATCTTTTTAATCTGTTAAAATGATCTCACTGGGCTCTTCTCTACATTAAAGCTCTACAGTCAAATACATCGATGAAAATATAATAGGTCTGTTATTTTGGGTTCGGGTTTGCGTAATTTCGGTAAATTACTTGGTGTTTACACTCTGATTATGAAATAATACTAGGTTTACTGCACCTTATGCGGCCATGAATAATTGTTTTAATGCATAATGATAAAAAATCTATCAAATCATAATTTTGATTTATACAACCTTATACGTAGTTACAAAGAAAAGTGGCAGACCTTTTAGAACCTTACTTTCAAAATGACGGCATTGTCTTGAAAGCATTGGTTTATGGTGAGAAGCTGGATCACGTTATGGACTACACCCACGGCCGATCCATGAATAGCTTTTTTGCGATGTGCAAGCAAATTGTACATAATGCTTTAAATTGGCAATTAAAAAGTCGGAGAAACTCTAGTGCAGCACCGAAAGTATTCATGCCACCTCAAATTCTTGAGAAGTTTGTGTCTAAGTCACTCGTACTTGCCCTTATTTGGTCAATCATTGGAGACGGGCGTTTGAAAGAGAGGGAAGCTTTTAGTGAATATCTTCGTGACATTTCTGATGGAAAAATCGAACTTCCTGCTGACAGCTCCTCTTCAGTTATTGATTTTGAGGTATGTGATTATGTAGACCACCCTATTATTTCAAAAGGACATATGTATGTATATGATATTTGCTCTTATAATAAATTATTAGCCCTCATTACCATGTTTTAGGTAAACTATAACGGGGAATGGGACTTGTGGTCTCGTCGTGTACCAATCATTGAGATCAACGCTGATCAGGTGACCAGTACAGAGGTGGTCATTCCTACAGTAGATACTGTTCGACATGAAACTATTCTTTATACATGGATGTCCCAACATAAGCCTGTGCTTCTATGTGGACCACCCGGGTCTGGAAAAACTATGACACTTTTTAGGTGAGAACTCTAGAATGTGACTTATTTAATTTATACGATTCATTTAATTAGATTGATTTTTATTTTCTAAAGATAATAGTGACAATGTTTTATAATTGTTTCACTTTCTCTATTTTAACTTTAGCGTACTGCGAGAACTACCAACATTGGAAGTGGTCGGATTAAATTTCAGCAGTGCCACTAATCCTGAATTATTTATTAAAACTTTTGACCAGTACTGCAACTATCACAAAACACCAATGGGAGTGGTCTTGGCACCTATGCAAATGGAAAAATGGTTAGTGTTTTTCTGTGATGAGATCAATTTACCAGATGAAGATAATTACGGTACACAAAGAGTTATCAGCTTTTTACGTCAGATGGTGGAGCATGGTGGCTTTTACAGAACGACTGATAATCAGTGGGTAACATTCCATAATATTCAATTTGTCGGTGCTTGTAACCCACCCACGGATCCGGGTAGAAAACCATTGTCTCATAGATTTCTTCGGCATGTGCCCATAATCTATGTAGACTATCCCGGAGAGTTGTCTCTTAAACAAATTTATGGCACATTTAATAGAGCAATTTTACGTAAAGCAAATCTAGCCAAATCAGCTGAAAGTCTTACAAATGCTATGGTAGATTTTTTTTTAATGACAAAAGAGCGATTTACACATGATATCCAGCCACATTATATCTACAGTCCTAGAGAAATGACTCGCTGGATGAGAGGTATTCAAGAAGCCTTAAAACCAAAGAAAGATCCTAAAGAAAATGATTTAGTGAGAATATGGGCTCACGAAGCATTAAGATTGTTTCAAGATCGTTTAATTCATGACGATGAAAGACACTGGTGCGATGAGCACATTGATAGCCTGGCAGCCACTCATTTCCCTAATGTAAGCACTAGTGAGGCCTTAAAACGACCTATATTATTTAGCAATTGGCTTTCTAAAATCTATGAAGGTGTTGATCAAGATAAGTTGAGAGTATTTCTCTTAAAAAAATTGAAACGATTTTATGAAGAGGAGCTTGGTGTTCCCCTGGTCTTATTCAATCAAGTGATTGATCATGCGTTACGTATTGATAGAGTGTTTCGTCAGCCCCAAGGACATCTGCTAATGATCGGTATAAGCGGTTCTGGTAAAACAACATTGTCTCGTTTTGTTTCTTATATAAATGGTCTTTCTGTTTTTCAAGTGAAAGTTCACAATAATTATACCGCGGCAGATTTTGATGAAGATTTACGAGGAGTGCTATTAAGATCAGGCTGTCAAAATGAAAAAGTTGCTTTCATCGTAGATGAATCTAATGTCAAAGATTCCAGCTTTCTGGAAAGAATTAACACGTTGTTAGCAAATGCAGAAGTGCCGGGTTTATTTGAAGGCGAAGAATACACTAAATTAATGACGCAATGTAAAGATTCGGCTTCTAAAGAGGGTTCTCATTTCACCACTGCTGATGAGCTCTATAGATGGTTCACACACAAGATTAGTCTTAACCTGCACGTAGTGTTTACTATGAATCCTTCGACTAATGGACTAAAAGATCGAGCTTCGACTTCTCCCGCTCTATTCAACCGGTGTGTATTAAATTGGTTTGGAGATTGGAGTACTGAAGCTTATTATCAAGTAAGCATTCGAGTTTCAAAATCATTTGTTTATTATAAGATAAAGTAATTTCCTTTTTTCTGTGTTTCCAAAATACTAAAGGTAGCGTCAGAGTTTACCGCATCTAATGATTACTCGAAAAATGAGCATACCAATCGCAGCACGGAATACGACAATGCGTTCCATTATTTACCAAGCTGTCCAACTCTGCACGATATCATCGCTAATGCTTTTGTTTGTGTCCATAAGAGTTTGCATGGCACCAATGAATATATCACAAAAAGAGGGGATAGGACTGCTGCTATCACTCCACGTCACTTCCTAGACGCAATCGCGCAGTTTCTTTGCTTAAAGAAAGAAAAACTGACTGCGATAGAGGAAGAAAAGAATCATCTAGCTGTTGGTCTGCAGAAAATTAAAGAAACCGCTTCTAATGTAAGATATATTCGTAGGGTTTTGATGCTATGCTAAAATTGGGAAATCTGTAATTTGTCTAACCTATGTATTTCCACCTGATTCATTAGGTTGCAAATATGCAAGGAGGTCTTGCTAAGAAAAAAGAAGAACTAGAGGGAATGAATAAGATTGCCAATGCAAAAATGCAAGATATAAAGAAACAAAAGGACATAGCTGCCACTCGAAAGAACGAAAGTGAAGTAATGCAGAAAGAAATTGCCGCAAAAGAAGTTGTAATCAAGGAAAAGAAGAGCGTAGTTCAAAAAGAACTCAGTGAGGTAATGCCAGCGGTAGAAGAAGCTCAACAAGGTAAACACGTATTCAATTTACTTGGACATATTTAAACAAATCGAATAAAATTCTGAACATCGCATATTGTATGTTAATTTTAGCTGTTAGCTGTATCAAAAAGACAGACTTGGCGGAGATTCGATCCATGAAGAATCCACCCGCTCTCGTAAAGGTCGCAATTGAATCTGTCTGTACTTTGATGGGAGAAAAAAATGTTGAATGGAAGAGCGTTCAGTCATATATTGGAAAAGATGGTTTTGTATCAAATATTTTGTCTTTCAAAGGAGACAATATAACGTATGGATCATTGAGATAATTTATTATAAACATTCAAAGACACTTGTAATGTAATTATTTTCAATGCTGTTCTTTATAGACCTGCTATACAAAAAGTTATGCAAACTAAATATTTAAAAAACGAAGACTACAACTTTGAGAAAATTAATCGAGCCAGTGCTGCTTGTGGACCTATGGTTAAATGGGTTATTGCTCAGGTATTTACATCATTATTCTGGAATATTTTCTAACAAAACAAAGAGTTCTTTCATTCTCTATGTGGACTAGAGAAATTTTATTATAATGCTATTTTCTTATGTATAAGACTTTCAATTCACGGAGTGATTTATAAAAAACAATTATTGAAATGTTGTCATTTTTAGGCATATTTTTAAACTTTCGACGCTGTGTCTATAGTTAAGACCATGGAAATATAATAAGAGGAATATGATAAACAGTTAGATGGATTCCTTGTTTGATTTCCAATTTTAATTAATCGCGTTCATTATCATAGGGATTATTTAATTACTCTCACATATAGATGAAGTACTCCGAGATAGCTCTGCAAATTGCTCCTATGAAAAAAGAGATGGAATCTCTCGAGTCTGATGCTCAGATAAATCAAGATAAAGCAAACGAAGTGATGGAAGTAATTAAACTAATAGAGAAGCAAGTGTCACTGCTTGAAAAGGAGCACAAAGAACTCATGGTCAAAGTCAATGAGATTAAAAAAGGTCTAGACAATGTTGTGAATAATGTAAGTCATTTTTAAATAAAAATATATTTCTCTTTCTGTATATCTTTGTTTTATTTCTCCCATATATACTATATCATGACAGTTGAATGACATGTTTCTCTCATATATATACTATATCATGACAGTTGAATGACATGTTTCTACCATATATACTATATCATGACAGCTAAATGACATGTTTCTCTCATATATGTATATACTATATCATGACAGCTGAATGACATGTTTCTCTCATATATACTATATCATGACAGTTGAATGACATGTTTCTCTCATATATACTATATCATGACAGTTGAATGACATGTTTCTCTCATATATACTATATCATGACAG
>JAYMFX010260441.1:20557-33471 GCA_036784945.1 Monocelis spectator
AATGACATGTTTCTCTCATATATACTATATCATGACAGCTAAATGACATGTTTCTCTCATATATACTATATCATGACAGCTAAATGACATGTTTCTCTCATATATATTATATCATGACAGCTGAATGTTTATGTTGTAGGTTGGTCGAGCGAAAACTCTTTTAACTTCTTTAAGTGGAGAAAAGGCGAGATGGGAAGGTGGAACTGGAAAGTTTCAGAAGGATATCGACAATGTAAATGGCAACAGCATTATCGCGGGCTGCTATATGGCTTATGCTGGCTACTATGACCCTACCATTCGTAAAGCTATTTTGAATAAATGGTGTTCCTTTTTGGAAACTGCTGGAATTCAATTTTTAGCACAGGCAAGTAGTAGAGGAAAACGAATTAATATTTTCAACATTGCCACAACATATTCTATATAATATTTGTGTGATTTAGTTGACCTATAATTCCATCTCTATATAATTTTTCAGAAAACTGATGGCAACAAAGAAGACTACAACTTTAATATCACCTTCGTAAGTATCGAATTTCTTAATATTTTTTTAAAAATGAGAATACAAATGCCGACTTTTTAAATTCAATTGAATATTTTTAAATGAGCTTAATTCTTAATGAAAACTTTGAAAATTTCAAACAATGGGAGAGTCAAAATTTACATTTGAGTTTACTGAGTAAAGAGATAGCCAACCATTTTTTTTGAAAATCAGAGTAATCAAATTAAATGATAGTTAATCAATCAACCACGAGAATAGTGTGTGTCATAGATATTTCATTTTATAATAGAGAGAGTTTGATGCATATCGCAGTTATATTATGATTATCACAATTCATAAAAAAAACTGAATTCTTGATGACAAACCTTAAATATACTCAAAAGTCGTTTATATTCTATATTTGCAGAGTCATTCTTCCAATTTTTCATTCGGGAAGTCTTGAATGGTCGATTCTTATCATATTAATATATAGATGACCTCGACTCGATATTGATATACTGTAGTACTAAAATTGTGTGCTAAATTATCAATCTATTCACATGATCACATTTTGCAGTATTTGTCCACTCCGAATGAGAGAATGTATTGGAAAAAGAACGAGCTTCCCTCAGATAATCTGTGTCAGGAGAATGCTATCATTCTGTCAAGATTCAAGCGCTACCCGCTGGTGATCGATCCATGTGGTCAAGGCACCCAATTCATTATCAATCAATACAAAGATAAGAAGATGATACGCACCAGTTTCATCGATAAGAGCTTCCCGCGAACTCTCGAATCTGCAATGAGATTTGGAGCGCCACTTTTAGTTACTGATGTAGAGTTCTACGACTCTATACTGAATCCAGTCCTAAATCGAGAGGTTAGAAAAATGGGAGGTCGAACTGTGATCACTGTGGGCCATAATGATGTCGATCTGAGCCCCTCTTTCATGATAATTCTGTCAACAAGAGACCCGACGGTAGTATTATTATACATATAATGATATATAGTCATTATAAATTTGGAAATCATTATGTTATTTTTTTAGCTTGATTTTCTGCAAGTTAAAAATATGATTTCTATGAACTGATTCTTAATGAATTCTTTGACAGTTTTTTTATTTGAATCAGAGAACTGAAATATTGGGGATATATTTTCTTTATGAGATATACTCGGGAAATACAAAGAACTAACAAAGACCTAATTTTATTGCTTCAAATTATTGGATAACTTTTATTATTAACATAAAATGCTATTCAGGTCGAATTTCCTCAAGATATTGCTTCTCGAGTAACGTTCGTGAACTTTACAGTAACCAGAAGTATTTTAACTGATCAGTGTCTCAATACTTTACTAAAAGCAGAAAGGCCAGATGTCGATTCCAAGCGAAATGACTTATTAAAACTGCAGGGTGAATTTCAATTAAAACTATTCAATTTGGAGAAAAATCTACTGGATACTTTGTCTTCCGCTAAAGTAAGACAATGAATATTGAATGTACATATCAAATATGTACTGTTTTCATACAAACAACATTTTATTGCAAACTTGAAATTTATAACCACCCCAAGATATTTTTTCTTGATTATTCATAGAAATACGATGTTGTCTCTGGTCACATTATTTATCAGAGGGGTACATATTCCATTTATATGTGTTTATTTATAATTGAGGGTAGTCTTATATAATTAAATATATGTTTTCTTATATTTTGAAAACTGTAGGGGAACATTCTTGAAAACACAGCTGTCATAAACCAGCTGGAAACGTTAAAGAAAGAAGCCGCTGAAATTGAAGTTAAGGCTCGAGACACGGATAAGATCTTAGCAGAAGTGGATAAAGTGATTCATGAGTATATGCCCATGGCAGTTTGCTGTACCAATATCTACTTTACACTGGACACATTGTTCATGTTACAGCCCATATACCAGTATTCACTTACATTTTTCTTTGATATATTGGATACAATATTAACTAGCAAAGCACTGCAAGGAGTCAAGGATCATGGTCAGAGAAAAACTGTGATAACAATAAACTTGTGCAAGGTAAGATTATGATGCTTGGATTAAAATTCACAGATATTAATCAGTATTATTATGATCATGACGAGGTTAATATGTAAATTCAGTAATTTCCTTATTATTATTTCTCTCAGATGACATATCACCGTGTTGCTCGAGGAATGTTATTCGAAGACCGAATGCCCCTAGCTATACAATTTGTACAGATATATTTGCGTTGCATCAATAAAAAGGGTCATGATTTTAAAGCAGAATTTGAGCATTTAATCAAGGGGAAGTCTAAACTAATTGAGTCAGCAACACTTACAACTGCTTACACCCTCACGAAGGAACAAGCAGGATGTCTCTGTCAATTATCGAAGCTGGGAGCATTTTCGCAGTTACAATCGAAACTTGCATCACCAAATGACAATATCAAACAATTTCTTATATCGCCCAGTCCAGAGGTAAAATCATTTAGTTAAACACAGACTAATAGAAAAAATAGTAAATTTGAGTTTTTCCCATGGAGATGTAATGAATACAAGGTGATCTATAGAATGCTGATCTGATTATCACTGAAGAGACAATTAGAAACATGGCTGCTGCAGGCAGAAGAGCTTAATCGCGAGTTTCATTCGTGATTAGAAGTCAGCCATTACTTCTTAGCGAATCACAGTTGAGTATTCGTCGATTTGCCTGCAGAATTTGATTTTCAATTTGTCTCCACAATCTCATTCAGACAGCCACTCTATATTTACACAATGACTGGATTACCTATGTACATCTCTAAGGTCTCTCCATTTCTTTTTATATGGAGTTTATTTGCTTTTTATGTTTATGTATGCCATACTTTATACACCTTTCTAAGGCAATTTAATAAATAAATAAAACAATTTAAATGTATATTTAGAGGCAAGTACCCGCTTTATGGGATGCGTCATCTGATTTGCCTAAATTAGCAGAAGAAATTTATGGTATGCTAATCATTCAGGCTGTTAGGCCTGATCGTCTGGTTGCTGCCATGGATAAACTGGTGGTCGCAGCATTTGGAAGTCATTTCTTGACTTTGAGTGAAACCGCAACCAGCATTCCTAACATCCTGAAATATGAAATCAGGACACCAAATACACCTATGCTACTATTCATTGTCCAAGTAAGTAGCATAGGAGAATGTTTCATTAACTATTTAAAATATCTTATAGATAATTTAGTCTAACGAGTGTGTTTTAGGGTTATGACCCCAGCACTCGGGTAGAAGAATTAGCCAAAGAAATGAAAATTCCTCTTGCTAATATAGCTATCGGCTCTGCGGAAGGTTTTACTCAGGCGGATGAGAAAATAAAATCAGCCAGCCAGAAGGGAGGTTGGGTTTTATTGAAGAATGCGCATTTGGCTCCCGCTTGGTTATCAAATTTAGAGAAAAAACTAAATGGTCTTTCTGCTAGCAAGAAGTTCCAACTGTTTATTACATTAGAAATATCGAATAAACTGCCCGCTAACCTACTGAGAGATGGTCGCATAATTGTTTATGAACCCCCGCCAGGATTAAAGGTATGGTCGATTCAAGAGTGATTTCTATTATTTGAATAGCTAAATTCGATAGAATTTTATTTTTTTAAAAGATTCAAAAACTTTATTTTTAAATTCATTCAATATTCATATACTTTAATTTCAGGACAGTTTAACACGCATATTGGATGTTATGCCGGATGCAAGGTATTGCGCTGAGCCACCAATACGTGGTCGTCTATACATACTGCTTCTCTGGCTACACGCTGTTGTGCAGGAGCGAATGCGCTACGTACCATTGGGTTGGTCAAAGAAATACGAATTCATGGAGAATGAAGCGAGATTCGCGTGCGACACAATCGATACGTGGATCAAGTTGAAAGATACGGCGAAAACTGGCGATGTACCCTTGGATGCGTTAACCTGTCTCTTGTCGATGTGCATTTATGGCGGGAAAATTGATAATGACTTTGACCAGCAGCTATTTGAAAGCATTATGTACGATATAATTCAAAAAGATAGTTTAGCGGTGAGTGAAATCATTTGGTATATTGACTGTTATATATTCAGTAGGATATGATAAGTTTATTTAATATTATTCAACCTTATTTGATATTATTTGGTCTGATTTAGTCCACATTCACTCTGGTGGATGGTTCAAGTGATAAATCCGCATCTATCCACCTAAAACAATTGAATACAAAGCAAGAATTAATGCAATGGGTACAAGATTTACCAGCGCATCAAACTCCTTCTTGGTTGGGCCTTCCCAACAATGCAGAAAATCTATTACTAACCATTAGAGGTAACATTTTACATTTAAACAATTGGTTCAAATGTGTTTTTTACTTTATTGATAACGATTTCGTATTTAGGAACGTCTCATATAACTGATTTGAGTAAAATAGAATGCGCCATGGAAGAAGAAGACGAGGTATTCCTAGATTTTGGCTTGGGTGGTAACAGAGGTCAAAGAAATTCCATTGAAGGTCGACCAGAATGGATGACTATTTTGCGAGATGAAATTTCTGATTGGCTAAATAGAATGCCTAATTCACTTAATCCTTTACAACGAACCATAGAAAATATTAAGGATCCGATGTATCGATGCTTTGAAAGAGAAGTGAACATCGGAATTAGACTTTTGGATGCTGTTCGAGATGATCTTGGAAAAGTTCAAGGGGTGAATATTACATATTACATAATACATAATAATATATAAATTTAATAAACTAGTTTAACTCAAAATTTAAAGAAGTAAATGATTAATTAGTCTAAGCATTCTGAGGTTATAATTGCTATTAAGCTGATACATGATGTAAATTTAAGGGCAATTGTTTTAAACAAAACACAAAGTCAGAAAACATTGAATCATTAACATGTCGTACAAAACTAACCAACACTAATCCGAAGATATATCTTCGGATTAGTGTTGGTAGTCAAACCTTTGTACAAAAACAATTAAAGATACTATGAAGATTTACTATAATGGTTTTCAAATTAACAAATGATCTATCATGCATATTATGATATAAAAAATTAATGAGCAATTTCCAATATACAGGTTCTTACTGGTGAAATCAAAGCAACCAATCCAATCAGAATCATGATGACAAATTTGCAAAAAGGTCTGATCCCCAAAAGTTGGCTTATGTACAAGATTCCCACAAAGCTGACTCTTCCTCAATTTATTCAAGACTTTACTCTGAGATTGAAGCAATTGGAATCGGCGAGTAGTATTGCTGCTAGTGGAGGACCATCAGCTTTGAGAACTTTTGCGGTACTTTTCATTATGGGAGAATTTTGATAGAAAATTAACAATTAACATGTCCCTTGCTATTTATTTTACATTTCTCAATTTTACTCATGTAATTTCCAAAATCATGTACAACATGTACAAAATCATTCTATTGATATGTAGAGTAAATAAGATCCTTATAATTTTATGCACATTACTGTAAGTTCAAACTAACAAAACATTTTCCTAATTTTAGGTTTGGATGGGTGGGTTATTCATGCCCGAAGCATACATCACTGCAACCAGGCAAGCTATTGCTCAGAAAAATGGGTGGGCTTTGGAAGAATTAGTTTTAGATGTTTCCTTTAAAGATTCTGAAAAGTGTGATGGCTTCCAAGTGAATGGATTAATATTAACAGGTGGGAAGCATTTGCAGGGTCGAAAAATTACCACTAGCAACGAAATAGAAACTAATCTACCTACTGTCATATTTAAATGGATTAAGTGAGTCAATGGTATTAATATTTATTGATTTTTTTATTGAGTGGAGTGATAAAGAGACACTTCTCTTATACTCTTTATTGAGTGGTCACTCCAACAGATTGAGTGATAGAGAGACACATTATTTTTTATGCCAGTTTATTTTTAAATGGCATGTATTCAAAAACATTATAGGTAAACACATTATTACAGTAGAAACAATTTTTATTGTTTGGTGGATCTGCAAGATCCATCAGTATCATTGTGTGGATTCCTTGCGGAATGGTCGACTATAGTGTAGTGGGAAAAATTGCATTGGAATTACAACCATAAAGGCAAAACTTTTCCCATCAACATTAATTTGTCTCTAATAATCAAGAAAGACCCCTTAGTTAAAATTATCAATTTAATACGCTAATATTATTTCATAATTATTTCCAAATAGCTCTGGTTCTATATTTTAATTATAGAAAGAATGATAAGTCCAATTCATCAAAACAAGTGGATCTTCCGCTATACATTTCTCCTGATCGATCTGTTCTTCTCTACACATTGTCTTTTGAATCAGATGTACCGGAAAACTCATTTTACAAGCGAGGAATTGCAGTTCTCACTACAAATATCGGTCAATAGATTATTATTACAAAGATTTTAGCTCGTAATATACAGAGCATTTTAGTCTGGTTTGTGACAATAATATTTATTAGCGGAAATATAAATATTTACATGTAAAATTATAAAATATTAATATAATAATTTGAATAAAAATGACTTCTCTATGCCTAAACAATTTAGGATTTTGTTTTTTTAATCGAATAATTTTTGCTACGCACATAATAATTTTATTAAAAAATAGACAACAAAATTATTGTTGATAAGACATTGACAGAATATCTACAAAACATAATTAGACTTAATTTTGATGTTTCCTATTTTAATTAAATTGTTCTGCGCGTAGTAAGAATTGTTCAATTCAAAAAACGAAATCACATCTGAATTGTTTACTTCCCAAGATCAATTTTTTTTATTTTGTTTAGTGCGAAAATAATTTGACGTAATCACTGATTAAACGTATTTAGATAAATTATGCGGTGTATAATTCTGTATACAACCCTTGTAAAAGTTGTAGATTAACCCTTTGATTAAACCTTGTATATAACCCTTTGTAGATGAAAATCTTGAAAGATATTATGCTCTTAGTGGTTTCAAATCTTAAAGCGTTAAGACAATTCCGATACTATTTCCATTAAAATAATTAACTGTATGCATAATTTGATCTTTTTATCAGATTTCAGTGCGTAGGTAAATTCTATACTGTTATATATTATTTATGCATATCTTCCAGATATTATATAATTCTAGCTTGAAATAAGGACATTAACAATTTTTTGAAAATGTTGCTGACAATGTTGCATCATAAATGGATTTTTTATAAGGACAACAGTACGTGTGGAGACAACGAGACTTTATAACTTTGTACAGTAGAAGCACACTAAAAATATTGGGTATCTTTTAAATAAACTATAATCCTTTATACATATTAATATTACCACCCTTTTTAAATGTAGGTATTTATGAGGATTTTATAATTTATGATAAATATCTGTAACCTTTACATTTCAAAAATTGTTATTGAAAGATCATTTCAGTTTTCCATTGGGGTCATTCTCAAAAATCTTATAGAATTAGGTTTTATGGTTTATCTTTAACATTTAAATGTTAAAATAGAATTATGAGATACTTCAGATGTAAAATATACTTGATACGTGCCACAAATGCATTACTTGACTGTCTAAAAACGTGAGTACTGTTTTTCTGTATTCAAATTCTGATTATCTTATCTTTATATACAAACGTATACAAACATTATCATGTTTGTATCACGCTACTCTTCGTGTTTTTTTTTTATATTATCATGTTTGTTTTAATTAACTAATTTTAATGGCACGAAAATTTTGTTTGCAAGTAAATCTCGTTTAATTCAGTGTTAAAATGATTATTTTAACAAGATAGTTTTCTCATTTGAAATCAACACATCTACCGTGATGTAATTAAAGTAATCTGATTAAATATATAATATCATTAGTTGTATTCATAGTTTAGTATCAACTTAATACATTCTGCTTAGAAATTTTATGTTGAAATGATTGATTTGGAATTTGGATCATAATCAATTATGAATAAATGAAAATACATAGTAGATCCAAAATAAAATATTTTATTTTGGATTCAAAATAAGTAGATCCAAAATAAAAATTTTTACTTTGGATCTAGTATACATTTTCATTCTGCTAATTTTAATTACTTACAATTATTCATGTTGTTGGGAAACAATTGATATATTTTTTAATTGTTTTGTAATTCTGAACTTATGAACTATAAACAGAACTATGAAATTTTAATAATACTTATTATCTAATTATTAATGTTGTGGGCTAATTGGTAACCATTTAAAGTTCCGAATTGGTCGGCCCAATTAAGAACTTTTATATTAATATAATAATGAATTATATTATTATAATGCCTATAATATAATTCACAAGGCTTGTTTTAAACTGTCAATACATTTTATTTGTGTTGAATTATTGGTTCCCAACTGGCCACTACATTAATAAAGAAATTAATTTCAATTTGAATGAATCATTATTTACCAACTAGATTTTTAATGCCTTCTCATTTTATAATACCTGCACTACACATTAAAAATATATTGACAGAATAGATAAATATATTCAAATCCAACTGATAAATTAACTGCCACCACAGCAGCACTAACCATTAAACTCTGGGCAGTAGCAGAAATAGAAAAATACCAGCGAAATAGCCAATATCATAATTGTGTGAAGCATATTGAGAAAGATATTTCTTGTAATGGTGCATATTTCTGTAGAGTTTTAGATCAATAGAATGTCAGAATGTGAACTAAAAATTAATTATTGTTAATGTCCATCTTAACAAATTGTAAGAAGTGAAATAAAATAAGAATTATTAGATTACACATTCACTTATATTTGAAATTTGTGCCCTTGAAACCAGTGTGTATAAATGCTACATTATTTCACATTTATTTTTGCAGGAAATTGTGTATTTTTTAATTTTCTGATGCTGGAAAATTAAGCACTATGGGAAATAAATACAGTACAATCCGCTTAATTGGTCCACCTCGGGAAATACATTTTTGGCCCAATAAACCGGAATTAGATTTTTTAGACATAAATATAAAATTTATTAAATATTTTAAGCATATTTTAAAAAATATAATGTACATGTATAAGAAATTTAACAAGATTATGTGGCTATGACATAGGCTAGTTATCAAATTTAATCTGTAGCGCATAGATCTGTAATATAGTCTGTAATGCAGTCTGTAATGTACCTAGATCAAAATTTAACAAGATTATGCAATCATTAAATGGATAGACTAGTTGATGAACAATGAAATTTAATTGTTTGTTCAGATAAGTATGTAATAATTCTATCAATTTGCTAAATACATCACTTAAAATAAAGGATGCGTTGTGTAAAATTGGCCACAATTAAGCGGAATGTTGCCATATTAAATGATATAATACAGTCAAACCCCGCTATAATGAAATTCAAGGGACTGATTAAATTATTTAGTTATAATATAGAGGTTTTACAATTTTTTAAAAAAAAACTTGTAGCTAATGATATTGATGTTCATTTAGACATCATGATGATATAATCATAGAGATGTAATGATACAAGGTGATTTATAGAGTGGTGATCTGATTCTCATTGAGGGGACAATTAGAAACATGGCAGCTGCAGGCAGGCAGGCAAGCTTAATCGCGAGTTTCATTCGTGATTAGAAGTCAGGCATTACTTCTTAACGAATCACAGTTGAGTATTCGTCAATTTGCCTGCAGAATTTGATCTTCAATTTGTCTCCACAATCTCATTTAGACTACCACTCTATAGGTATTACATCTCTATGGATATATAATGAAGTACAGCAAATATTAATTAAGTTAGTACCCCACACAAACTTGTATGCTAAACATTAATAGATTGTCTACCCGAGCTAGGTTAACCGGTAGGCCAATAACACGCTTCTATTCTTCATCATCGATTCTCTCTCTATCAAGCCCGCGTGGTGGTAGAATGACAGCTGCAGAGATCATGTACAGGGAAATTACTATGGTGTGGTGCAAAGAGTGAGATAGAGACAGACAGCGATTAAAATATGTTTTAAGTTTAGATTACGGATTTACTCTCTCTTCTATACATTCTGACTGATAGAAAAGTATATGTACTTTGTTATATTGAGGTTTTATGAGACTTTAATAACACAATTTTATTTGTAAAAACGGGGTTTTCGTTATAGCGAGTTTCGTTATAATGGGGTTATTTTAACACTATTCAGGATTACTGCATGGAACATAGGAATATTTTGTTATAAAGGGATTTACGTTATATCGAGGTTTGTTATAGCGGGGTTTGACTGTAGTTGCATACAATTTTAATACTTACAAATTATTCTGTTTATCAACAAAATGGCCCAATTATGTGGTGGTCCTATTATGCAGATTCCACTGTATTAATTAAAATTAAATCCAGTGTATTCTGCTGCTTAACAGAACAATTTATTATTCAACCCTTTACCATGTGCTCTGTCAATTTCATTGCTATATTTTACTGTTTTTAGTGCCTTTTCATTAATCAATGTTTGGTTGCAAAATGCCAAGAATTTTTATTAAAATTTCTTAGTTTGATTAATACCTACCTATTTATTTATTTATTGACCAAATACCTATGACTATTTATTCATATTGCACATAGATCTGTACCTTTTCTGAATATCACAGTTCTTTTATTTTAGGGAGAAATGGATATTATTTATAATTGCATTATAATTTGTTTATTTATCAATGTGATACATTCTGAAAAGTCTGAAAGTAAGTAACTCCAGATAATTTGTCACGTGCATACAAGATATCACATTAAGCAGTTAATTTCTAATGGAATTTACTGTCAAAAGTATTGAAGCAATATTTTTATTTTATAATTTAATGATCAAATTGTCAAGAGCATTATGTAATCTGTAGTTTTTGATATTCAAAACAATATAATTAATTTGGTATGGGTAATAAAGTATTTGTAAAGTAATTCACTATTTTTTATGAAGCCATGAACTTCCATTTTATTTACTACTTACTTAGTTAGACCCACTCTCTTGCTGACACCTGGATCACCACTCCCAAAATTGATTTGTATGATTCGTGGTATGACTCACTGTGATTGGAAAACTGCTTATTCTATTAAAAAGTAGGAATTTTGTTATTTTACCAACCTAACTCAAATATCATTGTAAACTCATATAAATAAATTATACCTCACTCATCTCATCTTGTAAATTCTCTAAGTATTCAAATAGCAAGAATAATGACACAATGTTTACAATTTATGTCAAACTAACTTTATAAATCAGCTGTTTAAAAAGCAATGATAAAAGTGTTTTCTATCTATTTGGATGTCTATTTGTAGGTTCGGTTGTGTTTATCTGTCTATAAAAGACTTATATGAATGTCTGTTATATTGGTAAGGGAGATTATTTTCAATATAGGGACAGCATATAATTTAATTTAAATACAAGACAATTCAAGTTTTATTGATCTGCTATTGTAATTATTAGGGTCGACTTAGCTATATAGCGGTGAGACAGCAGTTGTAAGAGAAGTTCATCAAGGTGCATATTATCACATGGTTGTATTTTATGCAATCGGCTATTACATTGCGTCAGAAAAGAATATTTTGATTTATAAGTTTTCACTTATGATTCCATTAAATTTTCCCCAAATATTTTGCTTCCAGAGTCCAATAAGCAAAGGGAGAGTTAGATTTCACCCTAAACAGAAGCGAAATAAATCAGTAATTAATATATGAATGAAGAAAATTCGATCATTTTGTGAATTTATTTTCTAATAAATGTTTGTTTACAGGTCAGAAAATCCCGATTATTGTCTTTATCAGCTGAAAGAATATCCTCATATAGGCCAGACAGTAAATTTTACTTGTCGTGTTCGTCGAGTTGATGACACTTATCTCATCACATTTCCTGTAGCCTACCTATTAACAAGTTAGTAAACTGAATTCATGATAATTGCATATATCTATGGTTTCTATGCGTCTAATGCTCCTTTATCCAACAATAAAAATAGTTTAGGTAAATTACGGATTCTCCAATATAATAATTTTAGAAATATGAATCTGATAAGCAATCAGACTTATCAAGTAACTCTCCCCATACATTTTACAAACCAAAATGTCCTATGTCTATTTGCATTCAGATACCTCTTGCAGTGTGATGAGAGGGGTTGGGTCAGCCTGTCATTCGGACACTTGTGCCTCTAACATCTTCGTGCTTAAATCGGATGACTTCTACCAATATTTCTCAGTGATTGGGTTCGATAATCAGAAACTAGTCAAAAGCGATATATTGCATCGAAATATCATTTTTTATCATCTGCAGAATTCTTCTTGGTACAATGTCTCCTGTTGTGAGTATGCTATCGGCTCAATACACAAGTACTTTCAATGGAATGGGGAGAATATCTCCACTAATCATAAAGTTAGTAGTAGCTACATAGTCTGTGTTTCTTCTTTACTATTTAGCAATATGACAGGCGCATATGTGCATTAGAATGGATTGAATTTACAGGCGATAAAAACAATTGATGAAATG
>JAYMFX010260442.1:0-17432 GCA_036784945.1 Monocelis spectator
ATTCCTCAAATCTTTTATTCCCAGCAGTATACTGAACTTTTAAAATGTTTGTTTCAATTTTTATTATGTTTTTTTTTTAACTCTTTTTTATCTATTCTTACTGCATTATGTTAATTTTTTATGTCATGTCAGACTGCGTGTCTTTTTTAAAAAATAAAAGGTTTTTATTATTATTATTATCATTATTATAAATTTAACATATTCATTTTATTTAAAGTCAATCTAAAGAAAATAAAAGCATGAAAAGAGCTAAATTTATTTTCTAAACTAGAAAGAAATGAAATTATCAAGCATACCCAGATGAACTAACATTACATTATTATTACATTTATGACCAATTAAGTTATTTTAAAGAAAATATTAATTTTATTTTCATAATTGTCTAGAAATATTATTAATTCACTTTCACAACAATTTCAGATTCTTTTATACCTTTAATATAGTGCTCTTAAGGTTTTTATTTCACAGAGTTCATTTCAAATTTGTGTAGAGCTGTAGGGTAAAGGTATGGGACAAGCAATTTGTATAAGGAGTTGTATTTATCAATATGCCATTTTTGTTTTTTTACATTGTCAGAAATTATTTTTATAAACAATTTTCAAGTGAGATTTCAGTTTGTGTTTGTTTAAAATTTTTCATTAAAAATGTTTTGTTTTTTCCATCAGAGTTAGATACAGGAAAATAATGAAAGAACTTTATAATGGCTGTATGACTAAGCTATGATTGTTGTGTATTATGAACAACTGACAAAGGATAAGCAGTTTTTCTCAGTCCTCGCATAATTTTTTAAATTCAGACATGTAAAATAAGGGCCATTTCGGTTTAACAATTTTGCAACCCGAATGGATTTGCAAAATGGATTTGTGGCATGACCACAAATGAAAAAAACTATCATAGAAAAAGTACCTACTATTTCTATACTCAGATAGGTATTAATCCTTGAGACTGATATTTTTCCAATTTCAGGATTATTAAAATAAAATTCTTTCTTTTTTCTATTCATCCAAATAAATATTTAAATAACAAACTTAACAGTTCGCGATGTGATTTTTGACGAGAGTAACATTCTCCGCCTGATCAAATCGTTATCTAATGTAAAATGTAAACTAGGGGTATTTTCGTAAGCTAATTAAAGAGACTTCCCATGATGCGATCTTTCTGATTTCTTTTCTAGGATATTTTGATTTGTTTGAAGTAGATTGAGTTAAAATTTGGAGAGTGTAGCTTCTAAATTGACGAAATACTAGACGGGGGCTATCAGTTAGGAAAACGATGTCGAATCGATTTGAATTTTATATTAGGGCAGGTTTTTTTTAGCGAAGTATGTGTGTTCGAAATTTCAGTTCTCTAACTTCAAAATTAAAGCCATGGGAACTGGGGGAGGAATCCGGTGGAGAATGTTACTCTTCTCGTTCTTCTTTATTTTAATATTATAGTGAATAATATTTCTTTCATTTGCAAATATGTCATTCCAGGGTAGGTATAATTTATATTGTACAATATTGTAGCACACCATTATGAAAATATTTCAATAATTTGATTTTATTTCCTTAAACGTTTCCCATTCTAATTACCAATTGTACAGAAACACAGAGTTATTTATGAAATAGAGAGATATCACTCACAGGTTTTATTGTAATTTTGCTTATACTAATTGTTTCTCTTCAGTAATTCTATAAGTGGAAAAGCATTTCAATTTTTAGAATACACACACAATTCATGAACAAGTAACTCTTAAGTTTAGATTAGATATCTAAATATCAATTTCACCAGATATGTGTGAAGTTGAGGACTCTCAACACAACATAGGTATTAACTTATTAAATTCATGGACTTCAGTAAATTCCACTCCAGTCGTCCTAATATAAAACTCATTCAAAGGGAAGTTGTTTTTTAAAAGTATAAGTAGGTAGGTATTCGGAAAACATATCTGTGTGTATGTTACCCATTTTAAACTCTATATGTATGTTACCCATTTTCTAGCTATAAGGATTTGTAAAGGTTGTATTCTGATAAATGGATCAATATTTTAGCAGCATGTTTACGATAGTCATGTTAAGTATGTATATTATAGGAGGGATTATGAATTATCACTTTATAAGGATTACATGATCATATAGAGTAAGTATACATAGAGTAACCACTCTTGCTAGTAGATATTTTGTATATCGATTTATGTCTACCAAGCGTCAGAAAATCCTATCTTCACCATTATAAATTGGTGAAGTTCAAATTGACATAGCGACGAAACTCAATATCGGATTTTCATAATTCTTTTACTAAATTAAAGTATGAAAGGAGCGTTTTTTAATGATATAAAATAATTTATCAATAATAATAAAATAATAAATCAATATTTTTTCTCTTTATACTGCTTCAATTTCATTATTCGTAGCAAGTAAATATTTTATATTTTATAATATTGAGATTTAAACGATTCACCCAAAAAAATGAAATGAATGATAATAAAAATATGAAGACAATGAATATTTTAAATGTGAAACTGTTTTTATATGCAAGTAAATAATCCCTAACAAACTCCATTAATGTATCGTTTAAAATTGTTTAAAAACATCTAAAGCAATTAGCTTTTAAAATGTCTCTATTGTATTTTCTTTTAAATGAAAATGTAAATGAAATATATTTTCTTTTAAATGAAAATATACCAAACCAAATATGGATTAAATCAATGACAATAAAAACATCCATAGGTTGTTGTTTTTACCGAGTAATTTAAGTGATGTGATTGTACCATATATACGGACTGTATTAAAATTGTGTTTTTTTAGTATTATCTGTTGTCATTGATTCAATAGTATTATCTGTTGTCATTGATTCAATCGTATTTTCTTTGGAAAAATAATAGAGTACCGATAGACATGCTTAACTTTAATTACCCTGAAATCTTTACTTTTGTTTTTGATGTTTTTCAATGTCTCCTTAATCACTCATTATGTTTCATTTTAATATGTATATAATGTCATATGTTTTTAATTTTAATTACCTATTCATTTAATAATGGATATTTTATTCTCATTTTATCCTCATTATTTCCCACAATAAACGCTAAATGTATTATTATATTTCAAGAAATTAGCATACATGATCATAACATAATAATTACATGCCTAAATAACAATAACAAACTAATTGATTAATGTTGATTTTGGTTAATTTTTATACTTATACGTCAAATTTAATGGATAACATTCGTCAATTTAAAGGGAGAGTCTTTAAACTCTAACAGATAAATCTATTTCAATCAAATCAAAACGTCCTAATGTTCTAAATGTTCTAAATGTGCTAATGTTCTAACTGTTCTAATGTTCTAACCGTTTTTAAATATTTTAATGTTCTAACTGTTTTAAATATTCTAATGTTCTAAATATTCTAATGTTCTCAATGTTCTCAATGTTTTAAATGTTCTAACTGTTCTAATGTTCTAACCGTTTTTAAATATTTTAATGTTCTAACTGTTTTAAATATTCTAATGTTCTAAATGTTCTAAATGTTCTAAAATTCAAAACAATCCCCAATTAATTGTAAGTCAGCTCAAAATATAGCAGAATTTATATATTTACCCTTTTACTAAAACATACAAAAGGAATGCACATCATTCTCATAATCTCAGATGTTAGAAGTTTTATTATGAAGATATTTTGCCACATTTTATATGTTTTAGTTATAAATATTATGGGAATCTTTCAAGACATTCGATTACAATTAAAATAGCAGTCGTCATAATTACAACTAATTATTATAACAATAGATAATCTTTGAATGGTATCGGGAAAACAGGAGACAATTAAACATCCGTTACTATAGTTACTCACATTAAATATAGCTAGAATTGACTGAACACCATTGTTAATATTCGTTTAAAAATAGAGAATAGATGTAAACCCAAATGATCTTTCATATTAGATGTGTCAATACATGAGGTATTCTCAGTGCAGTTGGTGTATAATAGCCTCCTGACAAGCAATTATTTCGAAACAGGGTATACAGAGAGAGATGTTGTGGTTAAGTTATGTTTTGTGTTATGAAATCTTGTCAGTGGCTGAGGCATGAAAAGCTCTTTCTGATGTGTAAAGTTTATTAAGGGTAACATTCTCTGCCAGATTCGTCTCCAAATTCCGCCGTCAGCTGGTTGAAGTTAGAGAGCTGAATTTTCGAACATATATCTTATTTCCTATCAAAATAGAGAAAACATAACCCCCCTCCCTATGAGATGAGAGTCTCCCCTCCCGACTTCATCAATTGGAAGTTACACTCTACTAGAATTGTTTTAGAAATATCCCTTCATACGAAATTTTTAACTATTTTAACATATTGTTATCTATTATTATATGAGATCCCCAGTTGTGGTATCATTGTTTTTACATATTACCTATTATTCTATCCTTAAGTACCTATTTAGTATATTAATACTTCAATTAGTATATATTATTAACTTCAGTTAGCCACCATTCTTGAAACTATAACAAAAATTGACAATTAAATCTTTAACTTCAAAATTAAAGCCGCTTAACAAGGACTATAATAGGCTACCATATATCTAATTATAATTAGAGTATAGTTGGGGGTTGGGGGAGTCCTTAATTGGGGGTCCTTAATTGTCCTTAATTATATTTTGAAACCTTATAGGCTGATATTAACACTACCTATGTTAAAATAGGGTAAATTATTTTTAAGAGACTTCCCATATGGAGGGATCTTTCTGATTTATTTTCTAGCACATTTTGATTTACTTGAAGTGTGTTTGGAAAGTACGTATAAGATTCTCGTGTTATACTTTCGTGTTTTACTATAATAGCTTTTAAACAAATGAATTATTATACAAAGACCTATGTGAGGCAAATTAAAGTATCTCTTATATAACAATAAAAACAAAGTCAATTTTCAAATATATGTATTCAGAACTGTGGCTGGACTTTAGCAGACAATTCTCTAATACCTATAAACCATATAAATCAAGTTATCAACTGTCGGTTCGTTACCACTATTTCAACATCTAAAAAAAAATATTTTCATTTGAATATTGGATAGAATTCATCAGCTCACAGCAGCTACAAATTATGATTCTGACTCTGAATTGTCATCGATAACAAACAGCTCAAATTTCATTCAGCAAGCAAATTTGATATTCAATAATATGGAGAAATGACAACAAAATGGAGTCAATCATAAATGATTTAATATTAAAGACATTCATTTTTATTCAACAAAATGAAATTTCAGAATAGTTGAAGTCATCCTCCGCATTTAAAAATAAGATAGTGTTTATATTTTTATTAGTAGTAGTATTTGATAAAATCAAGAGAAAATTTGAGAAAGTTAACTTTTCTCATGCATGCAGACGTTGAGAAAGTGATACCTACTTAGCATTGACTCTCATACCCACGACTGAGAAAGTTGTCCAGGCATGAGAAAGTATCGCTTTCAAAATATAATTAAGGACAATTAAGGACCCCCAATTAAGGACTCCCCCAACCCCCAACTATACTCTAATTATAATTAGATATATGGTAGCCTATTATAGTCCTTGTTAAGCGGCTTTAATTTTGAAGTTAAAGATTTAATTGTCAATTTTTGTTATAGTTTCAAGAATGGTGGCTAACTGAAGTTAATAATATAAAAGAAGTTGGACAACAAATTTAAATCCATAGATTTAGCATATTTCTACACATGTAGCAGGTATTTCCATAGATTTAGCATAAGAAAAAACTACGTTCCCTCATTGGAAAAGTACTGTTTCCATACTCGGATTTCTATTGTATATTCGATTGCTGCGCTGCGCTCTGTCGGATAAATATACGATATCCTCGTATGGAAAAGTTCATACTTTCCCAATTTCAGGAAAATAATCATAAATTAAATTAAATCATTGCACCAAAATAATACGCTGTTAATGTGATTTGTTTTAAAAAAGCTCGTTGCTCTTGATAACCCTTTACAAATAATTTAAATACGTAAATATGTAAATATTATAAATCAATTGTTGTATCAAAAACAATTCTGGTTGCGATCCAAATTGTAACAACAGTCAGAAAACATTTCTAAAGTAATTCTCTATAAATTCTAATTAATATTAGGGATATATGTAGATAATAATAATTAGCAAATAACAACTAATCTCAACTAACAGCTTTAATCCATTTTTCTTTAGCTTAAATCAGCTTAGGGATATTTATCGATAATTACTTCAGAAACGTGTTCTGAGTGTTATTACAATTTCTGGAGCGCAATCAGAATTTTTTGATATACAACAAATAATATTTATACGTATTTAAAATATTTGCAATTATAAAGTGGTGTTATAGCTATCACGAGTGTTTATAATACCTTAATGATTTTAAACCTTCGAAAATATGTGATCAAGTTTTGAGGCTGATAGCCTTGAAGCTTCTGAAATTCAAGCTAAATTTAAAGTTATAAATAAAAGTCATAATGGGCGCTTAATCGTTTAAAAGAAAAATGAATCATTCCTTATTTCAACATGCTAATGGCATTAAAATATAAGTAGTATACTAAGTTAAAAGCTCGAATTCAAAATTTATTGGTTTTGTTTGTGCATTTTTGTTTTAATTTAAACTATACAACTAAAAACCGTAGGTACCTACATATATTAAAGGATTCTTAAAACAATTATGGAAGTGTGCTGTTGGTTTAGAAAGTTCAATTTAATAAAAGATAACATTCGAAAGTTTCAAGATTAGCGGATATGAATGCGGCAGGAACCATAATAATTGTAATAAAAGTGTTTTATTGTATCAGAGTTTGAATGGTACCTTGAAAATCGGTACCTAAAAGAGACGTGAAAAAAACAAATACATAAAAGTATGATAAAATAATGATGAACATTTGTAAAAGTAAAAAGACCTAAAAAGTGAGCCAAGAATTGTTTATTCATATATATATATTATATGCTAGAGTATTCTTCTTAAAGTTTGGTAACTCTATATATATATAGGACGCCTTTTTCGTTTTTGAATATCTGCTGATGAGACATGTAGGCTTAAATTAAATTATTTCCGGGACTGAATTTTCTACAGTTGATAATAATAATATAGGATAAGTGTTTTTATTTGAAGATATTATTTAAATATTTAATATTATAAATTTACAATCTTGGTCCAATTGGGATTGGAAATATTAAACATATGATAAATTAGTTATTGAATAAATTGGTAGTAAAAGGTAAAAAAGATTTAAATCTAAAAGTATATTAACTATATTATTAACTAAAAATCCAACTGAGCCTATAGTTATAGTATTTAAATAACATTTAGTAAATGCATGATAGATAAATGAAAAAGGGTAAATAAATAACTTTATAAATTCTTGAAATATATTTGCATTTAATTAAAGCTCTCACTAAAACAAACTATACCTACTTAATTAACAGATAAATGTCATATCAATAATAAAGATATAATTGCAATATACAAGTTGATAATTGAATACAAATCATGACTAGAAAATATCAAATATAATTGAATACATTTATAGAACAATAACAATCCATATATGAATATATAGCAATCATTGATTCAATATCAGATAAAATATCATTACCTATATCATAAATACATAATATGCATACCTTAATTAATATAGTTGATTGAACCTTTTTATTAAATTTCAAAGCTTGGTATAAAAACTTAATATTTTTTTTTTAATTAACAGTTGATTAATTCTAAAACGTATTTCACCCAGATTCTCTTTTAAGTTGATCTATCGTGAATATATTGACTGCGAGTAAGAAAATACCTTATCGAAACCAATTATTGAGGATGATTGATAAAATATTCATACATGATTGATTAACTAAAGAAAGTATATGTAAGAATATCCATCGAGTAATAAGAAACTTCCAAGTATAGACTCGCATATTTTGTTCAATCAAAAATTCGATAAATCCTCTGATAGCATGCCAATCGATCAACTCGTATAAGAAAGAGAAACAGATGTAGGCTACAGTAAGTATATGCATGAAAGAATTGAGAAAAGATTCCAATAATACTTTGTGCAATATAGTAATACTTGAATATATAAATCTGAACCAGAAAGTATATAGATACATTAGTTTCAGTATTTCTCACAGAAAACCATATAAGACACATTCTCATCTGTTTTCATGATATGGCTTGTAGATGAAGAAAATAGAATGAAAACAAATATCTAACAAAGATAAAATAACAATCATAAATAAGCATCGTATTGTAAATATAAAATAAATATATTTATAGGCATGGTTTGGTGGGACTAACTTATTTAAATGTTTAAATTATTATTAGATTATATATCAAGATTTGTTAAAACCTCCAAATGAACAAACAACATAGCATTAAGTTGTTAAATATCAATTGTTAACTTTTTCTGAAAACTTTACTTATCTCAATCAATAGAATTATAAAATAACCCACAATATAATAATTAACAATTATAACCATCGTGTATAAATGAATTTAGAATTCTATTCTAAAATAGAATAAATAAATAAAAGATAAAATTACAATGATTTATTAATAATAAAATCATTCATAAATCAATATAATTAAATAATAATGAGATCATTCATAAATCAATATAATTAAATAATAATGAGATCAGACAATAACAGAGAATGCCCCAGTTCAGGGCAGAGTGGACACGATATTCTTTTGATTTTTAAATTTCCCGATAAACAGCGCTAATTTATTCAAGGACACACCAGCCCGGTAAAGCTCCGTCATATCAATCGGTATTCGATTATAATCGATTTTGTTTTCATAAATCTGAAAAGAAGATCAATAATGAAATGATAAATTGATAACTAACTGTATTATTTTCTTTTAGTTCAATCAAATACGATTTATTTAGCTGGGCCAAATATTGAGATCGCTATCTCTATGACAGTGATGTATGGGAAAATGATTGCCAACAGAATATAGTGTCTATCGATAATATGGAGAGAATCATTCTTAATCGATCAGCATGGATATACTCTCACATTCTCAATAAAATCAACGATATTTCTTATTAACGATATGAATCAAAAAAGAAAGTTATGCTTATTTTTATAACACATGGGGGAAAAATCAGTCGACCATAGATATAAAACGATAACAGCTGATAAGAAATGACAGTACGGTACATGCGTGTATCATTAAGGAGGAGATATTTTCAATTTGGAATAGCTGCAGTGATTGAGAGATTCTCGTGTATTCAAAATGAAGGATACTCACATGTGAGTATCATGTGAGTATTCTGTGAGTATCTTGTGAGTATTCTGTGAGTATCCTGTGAGTATTCTGTGAGTATCATGTGAGTATCTTATGAGTATCTTGTGAGTATCCTATGAGTATCCTGTGAGTATCCCGTGAGTATCCTGTGAGTATCCCGTGAGTATCCTGAATCAGTATCGTGAATAACTCACCCCAAAGCTATGCGGGATCATGGCATCGCACAGGTGAATGAGTATGTGATTCACATAGAATGTGTTGGCAGAGTGGTCTTCTGGCAGCCACATCACACGATAATTATAGCTCGCCACGTTCATAATCTCCTACAAAATAGTATAGAATAATAAATAGTAGCACTCTTCTATGAAATACAAGGCTTTGCACGGCCTTTATCGAGATGTCTTTTACGAATAAGCCACCTCGACAAAGGGGACAAAGGGGACAAAGCAACATTAAATATTAAATATTCACAGAATCCACCACATAGGTATCGCATACACACCAATGATTTGCCAGCAAACTTCTTCATAATATATTTAAACACTCTCTATATGGAGAAACTGATATTTCTTTAAATGTTCCCTGCGAACATTATAATGATACTGCAGGCGTGTTTTCTCTAATGAGACGGCAACCATATAATGGCCGTGTAAGTGGAAGCAAATTTAAAAATCCAAGCAGGCAATGTACAGATGGATACAGATGGAAATCATAGCCGCGGATTCTAATGAGCATGTTCAAGACAGACAGCCAGACAAACGATACCGATCAGAAAAATTCATTAGCTGGTACAGATTATGTCTATATTAGTTAAGTATAGACTAAACCTAATCGCTACTTACTGAGTTAAAAAATAAAGAAATACTTAAATATTAACTAATGTAGCTATAGGGACAGATTTATTTATTAAATTGTTTTTATTCAGTGGAATACGCTATAGATCTTATAAATCTAAGAGTGAGTGCTCATAAAGAATTAAAAATCTCTTTTCGTAATAAATTCTTAATATGTATAAACATTTTGAACAGTTATTAAGTTTATGTCAATTGAATCTTAGGGATAATGTATGGAGAATAAAGCCTTTTTGAATAACACACTTCTTAAAATGACTTCTAGTTAATTTACCTTTAAAAATGACTTACTTTTAGAATTTTTTTTGCAGCTTCTGATTGGCCAACAGCTAACACATTCATACCTGCCATGGACACGCAATCTTTAAGATTTCTAAATGGAGGATGTACCCGAACTATTGTAGTCGGATATTCAGGAAAAGCTCGTGCTACCGCCTGGGCACCTGGTTCATTTGAATGAGCAGAAATACCAACTATGATTTCTTTTCCTAGAATTTGAAAACATATTTTTTAAAAGATAATAATTCCCTTTCTTCCTAACATTTATAGTTTTTCATTGAAAGTAAGGAAATCTGATTTTACCGGCCATCCTTAATTTAATACAAATAAATAAAGTCATGACTTAGTTCTCAAAAAATAAATTTTAAAAGTAATGCAGAAATGGAGCGAAAAGCAGACAGTATTAAAAAATCAAATTCTTTATAATACATCGGTTTATATATTTCCATGTAATGAATACAAGGTGATCTATAGAGTGCTCATCTCATTCTCATTAATGGGACAATTAGAAACATGGCAGCTGCAGGCAGGCGAGCTTAATCGCGAGTTTCATTCGTGATTAGAAGTCAGGCATTACTTCTTAACGAATCACAGAACTGAGTATTCGTTGATAATTTGCCTTCAGAATTTGATTTTCAATTTGTCTCCACAATCTCATTTATTAGACTGCCACTCTATATTCACATAATAACTGAATTACATCTCTAACTTACGTATATTTTAAATACGTTGAACACTTTGTTGACCTAAAATTTATTTTTCTAAGGCTTCTATTGAAAAGAATCTGTAGTAGCTTACAGAAATATAAAAGGATTCAGTAAAAATAATTAAGACACTCGAATACCTGTAAATAGAACATCACTGCCCTCAATACAAGCATTTTCTGTGTTCAGCTCAACAACTTTAAGGCCCAATTCTTTCTTCAGTGTTTGTCTTATCAAATTGACCTTAATATGGATAAATTTACATAGATTTTATAAGAGGAAATTTAGAAATAATTATTGATAATTAAAGGTTTGTTTAGAGATACGTTCAATTTTAGGTAATAAAAATATATGAAGTATTGTCTAAGTAAAACATAAATTAATTCTAATGATATTATTTATCAACTATTTATATATATACCCAAACAATTTAGTACTTCACTTATACATTTATAAAGAAAAATGACGAAAAAATGCAATTTTTGCCCGGCCATATCTTGTGATGTAGTAGATTGATCTTAATGAAACTTTGTCCACATCTTAGTATTGGACAAGACTCCTTGATACAAAATTTAAATCATTTGGTTTAGAGGTGTCTCTCCAGAGAGATTTGAAAAATCACTCATTTTCAACCAACCATTATGAGCTAACTAGCCTATTGCCATAGGCTTAGATACTATGATGCTCCTTAGATTAGAACAATTAATCAGCCAATGAAATCAAAGTATTCTCATTCTATTTGACTGCATTGTGGTAGGTGACAGCAGAAATTCTATACATATTTATTAGCCTACAGGGATTAAAATGAAATTCTCTATGAAATAACTGAATTTCTACATAAAACAGAAAATTTTGTTTTTGACTGCTCTCAGCTGTCATAGTTTATGCCTAGAACAAAAGAAGTAAAAAGCTAAATTACTAGAAATCAAGCAAGTATATTTATTTCTGTTCCCTATAACACTCTATATAAAAAGTGGTAATTGTGTACCCCTGAAAAATTATCATCCATCTTATTTAATTACCTGGTTACTAAGAAAGACAATATTAAGTTACCTAGAAAGTGTTGATCTATAAATTATAACAACAACCCCCTTAGTGATATCTTCACTTAAGAATGGGCAGATGCGGTGGAGATTTCGAATGAAGCAGGATGATTTGCAGACAGAATGGATACCCCAATGATGATTTTAATTAAATCATCAAAATAATTTTTATTTATGTTGTGATATGTACACATAAGCAATTCAAACTATAAGTTCCAGACATTATGGCAAATATATAATCTTATGAATTAGACAACTAAGTATGATATCTCTAATAATTTTTGGATTCAATTGACTTTTAAAGTATAATCCTCCAATTCTATGGAATTTTATTTGTTAACTCACCCTTAAATACCTAATAACGTTGCAGAGATAGCACTGTATTAAAAGTATAAAATTTCCATAGAATTGAAGGAACAGTATTGCAATATAATAATTGTCAATAATTTATAACAATAATTAATAGATTGTATTTGGCATGCTTAATTGTTTCTGTAGCATAGTATAATTTAAATAAAACAAAATTGGCATAAAATTTCAAATATATATTTTAGCAGATAAATAAAAATTGGGAATTTCATGCTGATTGCCTAGGTAAAACTTAACTATTAAATGAGCATATACCATTTAATAGTTAAAATTATTTATAACATTAATTATTCTGCTAAATTATGAAATCAGTACCTCTCCTTGTCTGTGACTACCATGTGGATTGCACATCAATGCTGTTCCATTTATTATAATTGCTGTATCATCAACCTTAACACATTCAGGGTGGCGTTCTTCAGCTTCTAACTCCAGTACATCAACTCCAATTTCACGCAGAATTTCCACAAAATTGTAAAGTTCTTTCCTAGCCTGCTCAATATTTATTCCTGATCTAGTGTGTAAGAATGTATCAGGAATTCTACTTACAATAGCATAGCAATATCGGAAAGCCATATATGTTAAGAATTATAAAAGTGACCTTGACTAACTTTAATAATGCCGCTGATTATTACACATTTTAAAACAAAAATATAATATAAATTTAAATTTAAAAAACTTTAAATACCTGCTTTTTCTTAGAAACATATTTTTTAAAGAAATTTTAGACTACAGAATAAGCAGCATATTTGCTTTTTAGAATTGAAAATAATATAGTGTAAATTACATCTCTTTCTTCTATTTTTAAAAAAGAATATTAACAATGAGAACCTGTTTAATAGATCCTTGTAATCCTGTATATTTTTTCTAAAATTCAAGTTTTTATATTCACTACTATAATATAAACAATCTGAATACATAGATATCAATTGATTTTATGTCCGCACTTTTATTTTATTTAAACTCCGTGCTAAATTTCCATAGAATTAGAAGGTTTACATTATGAGCGAAGAATGAACCTCATAAAACCTTAGAATAACTCTTCTGTACATAAATTGACTTTATACCATAGAAGACCATGAACAACCAAGTATTGGTACTGGTACTAGTATTGGTATTGGTATTAATATTGTATACTATAATGTAGAATATTTGATTTTCTGAGATTTCTATGCTGCATTTCTGATTGTCATAAAGATTGAGGGCAAAAGTAATAGGACTGTTAAGTAACCCTCTAATTCTATGGAAAATGACTTCCCTTGGATACGAAGAGCATACAGAGATTATGTAGTATCCAAGGGAAGTCTAAATTTCCATAGAATTGGAGGGTCACTTAACAGTCCTATTGTCCATAACCGAGTCTGGAAAAATTACATAGACATTCTTTACATTCATTTTTAGACTACAAAATCTATAAATAGGTCTGTTATAAGTGACCCTCCAATTCTATGGAAATTTAGACTTCCCTTGAATTCTACGTAATCTCTATAATGCTCTTCAAATCCAAGAGAAATCTGTTTCCATAGAACTAGAAGGTCACTTAACAGTCCTATTGTCAACCAAATATCGGTTCAGCAAATTAAAAATGAATATTGATAAGGATCATCTTATAATTCATCTCAAATTGGCATTCACATCAATCACACTCATAGGATTTGTTCTTTTCTTTACATTGGGTTGCTTATCGTTTAATTCTCGCACACTATTCAACGAGAAATTGATTATATGTAAGATAAATTTATAAATTTAAGTAAAATGTACAACTCTGTAATTTACCAAATATTGAGTGATATTTATTATCTTTTTTGGTGAATAAATATCGCCGTACGTACACACTCGATTTATCATGATTATCTATCCTTATATTTTAGTGCATATGAATGGTCCGGTCCATGATTCTGGTTCAGAGGAGGAGTGCAAAGATTATTGTTATCAATTGAAAGGATGTCTCTTAATTAAATGGCACGATCTTAATATTAGAAAAAATGAACTCAGTTTTCTTCGAGGGACAAACACTTTCAAATGCCAATGCCGCTATTGTCCAACTTATGATAAGAAGACTAAATAAATCTTAATATCTCAAATGACAGATCGTCTGTAAATATGTACATACTTACATAAAATTTATTAAATACTTATTAGCAATCCTTATCAATTGTTTAATGTCTTTTTCTTCATTTATCTTCCATAAAACTAAAATCCAAAGACTTCTATTAATAATAATAAAATGTGGCGGAAAACGTGAGTTCACTGTGTAGATTGAAGGGGCATACGGCCTATGCAAATAAAAAAATTATTTGACCTTGATTTAATTCAAATAGACTCGCCATGACATTAATTGCATAATACCTAACAAACCAGGTAGATATATAGAGACCGAATAAAAAAAAACATTTTTTCAATGTTCAAAATTCTGTAAAAATGTGACACTAATGTTTTTGAATTATAATAACCTCTATAAAGGATTTTTCTTCTCCAAAGAATCGAAGGAAAAATAGCCCATTTTCATTTTACTGATTTTGATTTTCATGAATCAAAATTATTAGGTATGTTTGAGATTTTAATAATTTCTTTGAAACTTACAGATTGTCCATCGTATACTTTAACAATGGAGCAATAAAATGATCTGCTTTTGTGAAATCAAGTTCGATAAAGAATTATCATTAATAATACATGAAATGATTGCCTTGAAATGGTTGGATGATGTCTTTGGCGTGGTCTGGAATACGGACACGAATGGGTTGTATGGTTTGGTCTCTGAAATGTATTCTACGTCTTCCACTTGGATGATGTCTATCTTTAGCATGGATTGGACACGTTTTGTTTTGTTTTGTTAACTGCACTTTAACTGTTATAATTTTTATTATATTGTTTCATTGCCTTTTTTCTTTTCCTCTTTAAAATGTTTGAGATTGACATCACTGACATTGTAGGTTTCTCTGTAAGGTTTATATAGACTTTAATTTGCGACAATCAATTGCAATTGGCTACAACACAGATTGTTCCTAGTTGTATATACGCAAGCAATGACAATGTTTAGGTGATTATCCGCCATTGAAAGTAAACCAAACAGATTTTATTGGAATTCTTAAATTATAGGAATATCTTAGCAAACTACTTATAAAAATGAAGTAGTTAAAGAAAATAAACGTTTTTGTTTATATTTCACTTTAATAGCTATAAATAAATTGAACATGGAAATATTTATTTTCTAAAATTGTGCTTAAATGAGCATGAAGAAATATGAATAAAAAAATAGGATTTTCGAGAATATCGTACATTTTAATTATGTACGATTTCATGTGAGATTAAAGTAATTAGAAATTAGAAATTATTAAATCTGGAATAACGTTTCTTTTGCGGGACAAATTTGACGAATGAATTTATTCAAAAATAATGTAATTATAGATAGAATACATTTATTGAAACATTGAATATTAAAATATAGAGAAACCATTTATTGAGAAATAGTATACTTATAGTATAAAAAGAAAGAAATACTTTATTTACAATATATTAAATTTCCACTTGTATGAAAAGTTTGAATCTACAGACAAAACGAATTAGTGTGGGAATATTTTGATTGTTCAGAATTGTTATAAACATTTAGTTCAGGATCACTAAGTTTCCCTTCTTCTGGTAAATGAGAGTAGCAGCTTTGAGGGACACTTTGGAAAGTATCGGTATTGAAATTAGCGAGATTTTTGTTGCGATACATTTCCCATGACTTCTGTTGCTGATAAGAGTATTCTAGCCAGGGCATTCTCGGAATGGAATAGTTCACCGGATATTCCAAGGAAGGGTAAGAACTTTGCGGCAGATAATGGTGCAAGCTGGGTAAAGAATAGGAACCGGGGAAGGAGGCGCTGTTCACAATGGATTGGGAAGAAAATTCTTCCTTGATTGCATTCTAAAATTATTAGAAATTGAAGTTCTATCTCTATTCGATTTTGCAGGACAGTAACCAACCTTCGATTACCCGCCAATCTCGAGGATGGCAACTATTACTTACTATTGTATAAAAGCTTTATACCCTGTAGATAGATATTGTATTGAGATTTTTATGTTTTTAAGCAACCTTTTCGGGCGTATAATAATAAACATTAATATTGATATCTATGTTTATTCAAATTTTCCGGGCGACAATTATATTGTGCCCGGAAACCAATTACTATATATGATAAATTTAAAGCTAAACTTTAAAAAAACATAGATTTTTATTTATATCTCAAATCTCAAACATAAAAATCTCAATACAATGATATGAATACTTGGATTTGCGGGCGATGTATTAATAGCATATTAACATGAGGAATAGAGACTTACCTCACTAATATTGGCTCCACTCAATCCACAATTCTCATTACTTTCTGATGAATCAGGAATTGGCGAAGTTCCCTCTTCACTTTTACTATCGCCAGAATTTTGAGTCTTTTTCTTTACTTTAAATCTTCTCCGTCTTCTAAGAAACGATCCTAAAATTAAGAAACAATTTGGTCCTTTTTGACTATCAATTCTTAAAAATATTTTATTTCTTCAACTGCATGTAAATTTCAAATTGTTTATTTACCATTGTCGAACATATTTTTGGCGTCTTTATGAAGGGTCCAATAGGAGCCTTTACCCGGCTTTTTGTTGTCACGCTCAACTTTTATAAAGCATTCGTTTAGGGATAAGTTGTGTCGAATAGAGTTCTGCCAGCCTTGTCGATTCAATCGATAATAAGGGAATCTAAAATGAATGGGGAAATTAACAATTATCTACAGATTATTATTATTGTGCATAGCACTGATATTGTATTCCAAAATTGTATTTCAATCTATATCACGGTATTACTTGTTGTACAATATATGATATTACATGTGATTCTTCATGTGATTGTTCATGTGATTGTAAGTGTGATTGTAAGTGTGATTGTAAGTGTGATTGTACATGTGATTGAAGTGTGATTGTACATGTGAT
>JAYMFX010260664.1:0-17751 GCA_036784945.1 Monocelis spectator
TTTTTAATCGAAACTTTTTTTATCTTATAATATATAGTGCCGTAATAGTGCAAAATTATTTTTTATTATATATATATATATATATATAATAAATAAAAAAACAAATAATTTCAAAGTTTTGATCTATTCGACTAAAACCAACCCTAAGGTTTATCTATATCAGAGGCAGGTCAGAGATTAAGTGATGTTTTATGCATCAAATATTAACCATATAGCAATAGGATTTCTCTTAAATCTGAGCAGCTAGTCTGTCTTTCAGATGGCTTAAAAGATAACCAATTATTTCGCGAGAATGCTAAATGCTGTCTAGCCAATGAGAAAGCTTCAGCAAAATCTGTACCAAATTGTCCGAATCTGTATGCTGATACAGAAATGTTCTTACCAAGTGCTACCAAATTTTCCTCTCTTAGAGTTGGGTTAAATTTTATGCTTTTGTTAATTTTCAAAATTCTTGTTAAATTTAGTTTCCATTCCCTTTTATGTAGGTAATTATCACCTTTGCATATATGTATACCTATTGTTAATTTCATTTTCTTTAATGTAATAGGATTTTTTGATTAATTGAATCACAGAGAATCACATCTAAATGTAGATTTCTTAAGCTTTAAATTTAATTAATTAAAGAAATGTTAATGATTTTCTATTTATTTTTATTTGAAGGTAAAAAACAAAAACTCCTCTATAATACTGAGCCACTGTCAACGAAATGTCAGTCTCATAATTGATCCCATACCTTCATCAGGTGACGTTATTTTATCAAATTTCTGATAATAAAATCTCACTTTAAATCAAATAAATCATTATAAAAAGTTTCATCATTTTTGTTTATAGATGACAACTCAAGATTTTGAAAGATCTAGAGAGAAATCAAACTTATACCTATACATACATAAATAATTGTTTAAAAAGTTTTCAATCATGTAGTTCTTTCTTTTCTTTTTGGCTACATATTCTTAGCCTGTCAGTCTGAACATATATATATTATAATTTGTATTTGTATTCAGAAATAAGTTATCATATATCCTCAATTATTTGTAAATATTGAAACTATGAATTCCATATCTTGTGTTTTAGATCAATCTTAAATGTTCATTTTATGCTTAAAATATAAATATATTGTTTGCATAATAAATAGTAGTAATTGTAAATAAGCAAAAATAAACAATATGCTTAGTAGAAAATCTCTTTCCATACACAACACAAAGAATATAATTAACTCTAATAACTTTCTAAAGTTTTCTTTCAGTAGGTATAGTCTTTCTTAAGCCTTCCTATAAAGCCTTCTTATAGTATAGCCTTCGTTAAGCCTTCTTATATAGTATATAGCCTTCCTTAAGTCTTCTTATAGTAGCCTTCCTATAATAAAGCCTTCTTAGCCTTTCTTAAGCTTTCTTATAGTATAGCATTCGCTTAAGTTTTCTTATAGTAGCCTTCCTATAAAGCCTTCTTAGCCTTTCTTAAGCATTTTTATAGTATAGCCTTCCTATAAAGCCTTCCTAGCCTTTCTTAAGCCTTCTTATAGTATAGCCTTCCTTAAGCCTACTTATAGTATTGCCTTCCTTAAGCCTACTTATAGTATTGCCTTCCTTAAGCCTTCTTATGTATAGCCTTCTTTAAGCACTTATAATATAGCCTTCCTTAAACCTTCTTATGTGCTTAAAGAAGGTACCTATAAGGGCCTATATATAGTACCAAAGCCTTTCTCCAGTAGGTATATACTTTGATTACTATATATGGATCTATAGGTATTTCCCAATAAAACTGAATATATTTATTGCATCCTTATGTTATACCGGAAAATACTCACACACTTTTGAAATTTCTGTTGTTGCAATAGTTTCCTTATAGCCATCCTTAATTGAATTCAAATATTTAACAAACCATTTCTGTATCTATAGCTATAATATAGTGATGCTGTAATACAACTCAGCATATTGTTTAATTTCGACATTAAACTGAGAATCATGAGACCCAATATTTTTTGTAATCAGGAATCAAATAATGCAAGTAATATATTGCAAATTCTGTATATTATTTAATATTTTGATACTTAATGTATGCAGATGAGGAACTATACCAAGAATGATTTGGGTCTGTCTGTAAAGAGATATTGCATCAACAATAGGTAATAGACAATTGAATGCAACCAGAGACATTCACAGCTAGGGGTAGAGTGATTATTAGGCGGCAAGCAAGAGAAACTTCAATGAGTAATGCAGCCACATTCATTCAACAAAAATGACCCCTTTCCACAGTTAAAAAATAATCGATAGACTTCCAACTTGTGCTCAACTCTGATCACAGTTTACTGTTACTGCTTTGTGGTACTATTATAACATATGTAACTACTGTAGTTATAATAGTACCACAAAGCAAAGCCCTAACTTGCTCTGTGGCTATACCATTCAAAACAATAAACATAGCAATAGTCTAAATAGAACTCAAACGCACAAAAGGTTGTTTGATCACTCATCGAAGCAAAGCTTATAGAATTTAAAATTTGAATTATTTTGAGAGGAAATCATGGCAATTTGTGGTAAGCATACTTAGTATCTTTGTTTCCAAAAAACAAAATATACCTATTTTAATTTAAATATATATACAATTGAATAATTCTGTCTATACTTATAATAGATCTTATAAATAAATCAATACAAACTAATTCCAATTTAACTAACATCCGCTAACTTTAACTGATAAAGTTATAGTCATATGTAAGGAGTCCAAACAAAGGGCAAACTCACACAATCGTTAGAGTAACTATACTGATCTTACGTTTACTTACGATCTTACTGATATAGGTTTACCTATCTATTTCATTAACTAATTTCTTTAAACAGAAGCTTAACATTTTTCGGATTCTTTTTATTGTTTAAAGTTTTTTTCATAAAAGATAAGCAAGAATTAAGGAAACTTTTAACTATACTATATATAACCAATTGCGTTAAATAATTCCTTGTAGTGTGCTACAGTTCCTGGTTGAGTAGAGGCTACTGCTGTGGAATATTTCTAAATCAATGTTGCCATTCGTATTAGTAAGTTTGATCTTGGGTATAATTGAAAGTTTAAATAAGTATAAAATATTTTTTCATATATTAAGAAACAGTTTAAAAAACGTGCAATTACAGTTACAGAATCCGGGAATGAACGGATGGGACTTTTAAAACTAAATTCAAGGGAAAATAAATATTAAAATGTTCGACTGGTCCTCTATAGAGGACCAGTCTACTCTATATTATTACGGATTGAATCAATGATATTCACACTTTTATTATGAGTCCATAACCCGATCGCATTACATAAATTACTCTGTAGAGAAGAATCTAAATACCCGATCACATTCGATCGCATTAAAATTGTGTTTTTTAATATTGTCATTGATTGTCATTGATTCAATCCGTAAATATTGAACGATGATCATGGACAAAATACAATCAGGGTATGTAATTGTTGGGCCATCGCTGCGCCATTGTTATGGAATGCTCTTTCAGAAAACTTTCCCTCTGTGACTGTATTTAAAACTGCATTGATAACTTACCTTTTCAATGCTTCATTTAAAAGACTTAATCTTTGAGCACGTTATGTATATAGGTACCATATACTGTATTCGTATCTATTTTCTATTTTGCGCTTCGGAAAACCTTGAGCTTTAATTTCAAATATAGCTATAATAATAAAAATTATTAATTAATTAAAACAATTGTTTACGTGGGACAAATAAATCTGAATGATTTAGTTATAAAGCTAATATGGTATATGTATGTATATCTGTTTTCTATATATTTAGTGTGACTTCTCTTTCCGGATTAATATGCGGTGGGTTGTTTTTGCTCGGGGCCATTATTAGTTTGATTTATTTCTTTTGCGTAAGAAGCAGAAGCAGACGTGGGCAAATTATTACACACGGACAGACGACATTTACTACAACAAACACTAATGTTTCAACTATTGCAACTCCTACAAATGCCTATCCAGTTCAAACTACGAACTATGGAGTCCCAATGGGGGAAATTGACCCTCATGCTCCTCCTCCTTATTACTCAAATGATATCGCTCCACCCGCATACCGATAAGAAAATGTTTGATGTTGTTTACTTTGAGTACCGGTATATCAATCATTGTTTGATTCCATTGTTTGCACTTTTTGATTCCTATCTCAGTTCATGAGAATATAGATCTACCTATGGTAGGCATATGAATTCAAATGCATGAATGAATGAATATTTTTATTATGTAATTATAAGACGTTGATGGTCTTGACTGTCATTTACCTGGAGATTAACAACACACATGCTGGTTTTATTGTTTAAAGAGCTGTTGATTGCGCATCACGAATTAATTTCATATATGGAACATTAAATTATATATAATTTAATGTTAGTGAACGCACACAAAGCGTCACTTGCTTAATTAATATACAAATTGGTTTATCTCATTTATTCAGACTTTTTAATTGCTCACTGTAACACACATACTCCCAAAAAATGATTTTATTATATTATGTTTTCTATAAAAACTTTCATTTTAAAATAAAAATCGACTTAATTAGTAGCTCGAATTGAGTTCGCCTTTGTCACTTTGGGTAGAGGAGTCTTAATACAATTAGAATATTTTTTAAGAAGCAAAATACTATAAACCATACTTATTTTAGTCACACTAAACATTCGTTGGGAAATATTTCTAAAGTAAAAGAAGGAAGTAATTGTAAGGCAAAAGAGCAAATTATTTGGTATGAATATACAAATGATTGCAATGATGGAATTAAAGATATATAGAGATCAAAATAAACAAAATTATACTTAAGTATTGTTATTAGGCTAAAGAACATCCAAAATATTTAGCTGTAGTGTCTTAGTTTTAGTTTTAAGTGTCTTAGTCTAGTTTTAAGCGATTAATATAACATTTAGAATAGAACAATTATAAGTTAATACAACACTTTTTTATAACACAACATTTATAATGTAAAACGCACATAGAAACATAAATAATAATGTTATGCGAGGATTTCGCAGAAATATATCACCATAAAAGATAATACTTTAAGTATAATAGCTCTAAGACACAATTTTGTATATGAAGTAATCCTTGTTAAAATATATTAAAAGTTTGTTAATAAATTAAGGTAAACATTTAAATGTGAAAAAAATCGTTTATTTTTATTTTTCCAACAATCTTTGTTTTATATGATTCATCGCATAATAAATGCCATATAAAATATTTTTAAAGACTTTTGTGAATAAATATACATATTAATCCAACAATAATGTTTGTTGGATTAATTTGATTGACTAAATTTAGTTGTGGTTGGGTAATTATTACCCAACCTCAATTGTTTTGATTCTTTTCTGAGAACTGTAGTATCAGAAAATTCACAATTTTATTCTGAATAGTCAAAAATTTTTCATTATTGTTGCATATATAACACAAAGCCTTAAGATTGGAGAACAAAACATTTAATCTATATTGTAATGCTTACCGATTATATGCTATTATAGATCTTGCAAACATGCTATCCAGAACACTAAGTTATCTTATAAAAAATGGAATTTTTAATAAACACTTTATGCTTTAACCTCTTCAATGTGATGGAAATATGACTGTACATTTCAACTAGCAGAAGATGAGACTATCTTGTCTTACGCAAGTTGAAAGAATGTATTAAAATTATATCGCAAATACATAGATTTCCAGAAAATGAGATAATGTCATCTTTGTAATGAAGAGGTTAATAAAGGTATCAAAACATTATTTGTAAGGTACCAATGCCTTGGCAAAAGTAAGTACCAGAAAAACAATATTGGATTCATAGATGCTCAATAATCAAAATTATTTTTATTTATTATGTATATAATTAGCATGCTTATTCTCTGATACAAACTTTTTTATCTTAGTTTAATTTAACTGTTAGTTATGAATTATGTTATATTTATGTTAAATGAGTTCATCCAAACATTAGCTTAATAATAAATTTAAGTCCATCTTTGTGAAAAATCCACTCTGTATTCATTCAACTCTTCTTTAATTTGAATTGAAATTATTTGATCAATAATAAAATAAATTTAACCTACTGAAATTTCAGATAGAAATTTTTCTCACATTGTCCAAATGGATTTTTCACTGAAACATTTACACCTAATAGCTATTAATGCTTAGAGTAAATAACAGATATTAATCTTCTAACATTTTTATTTTCACACATTGTTTAACATGTATAATAGGTAGATTCATTAACTTTAAGATAGTCAGTCATTGGTCAGATTAAATAGGTTGTTTCATAATACAGGTAGATTTATAATGTGAAAAATGTGAAAATTGAATCATTTAAAACAATTGTTTTATATAGGACAGGACCAAATTAGAAAGGTACTACTGTATATGTTTTTATGAAAATTGAAAAAGTGGCAGCATAGTACACCACAGAGAAAATAGATAAGAAATTTAATTAATCTTAAACATATTAAGTTTGTTAGCATTGTTATCAGTATTTCTAGTAAGTGTATTGATTGACAAGTTTGAGTGATTACATTTCATAATGACCATTCTCTTTATATTATTTATACAATAAAATATTATTGCTATATTATAGGTATAATTTGAGCTATGTCAAAGAAAGGCAAAGATCATGATGAAATTTTGGACACAGACATTTTAATTAAACAACTGCTTAATTTCAAAGATGGAAAACAAGTAACAAACATTAATATCTACTCATTCGAAAAATGATATAAGTTTTATGGTCTCTTATTAAGTATGATGAGTTTTTTAAATAAAGAAAATGTAAATTTTAACATTTATTTTATCTACAAAATAATCATAACATTTTTGCAATTATATATCCTTCAGTCATGCATATTTATATATTTTCAGATCGAAATGAAAGAATCCCAGCTGCAACTTTTATGCCATGCAGCTCGTCTTCAATTTCTACAGCAATCAGTTTTGCTGGAGATAGAGGCTCCTATAATCATTGTAGGTGACTTACATGGACAGTTCTCAGACCTTTTGAGACATTTTAAGAACTGTGGATATCCACCAGATAAAAGATATTTATTTTTGGGAGATTACGTAGACAGGTAAGGTATCAGTATGTTTATTAATACATTTTTTGTTTAAACTTAATTTAACCTTCTTAATTCATTTCGTATGTACGTAGTATATTCATTATTCTATAAGATTTTTTATAGTCATGTATGGGTATTTATAAGTGTGATCAAATTTAATCGTTGAGCTGATTTTCTTTGATCAATTGTGTTTCTATAGTATACATTACTGACACTCCCATAAATCTAGTTTTACCATCACTTTATAATTCACTTGTCATAAATAACACGTCCTGATAAAGCTGAGTATAAATTTTTAATAACCTGACTGCTATTTATACAGTTAGTGTTTATTGTGGTTGAGTGTTTATTGACTTCTCTCTCTTTGTATATATGATGTATACATATAGTCTGGTGCTTATATTACATTTTCTGAATCATTTTTAGAGGTAAACAATCGTTGGAAACAATTTCGTTAGTTTTGGCTATGAAGGTACGATATCCGAATCAGATTTTCTTATTGAGAGGGAATCACGAGTGTGACAGCATCAACAGGTGATCTCAAATAATGAATCGTTTGAACTTGATAAACAAATTTCAACTCATATCTACATAGCTTATATTCTGATCAAAACTTGAGTCTGCACATTTAACATATTTGTTGATCTGTTAGACCCATTTATTCGTTTTAGCCCACTATATAAAGATAATAAAAGGAATTACAACTATAAAAAGTCATTACGTTTTTAAAATTTTAGAAATTTGACATTTTGACTGTTAGGGAAAATAAATGTATCTAACAAAACAGAAATTTTCTCATTAATTGGCGTGATTCTTTCTTTCTTTCGTATTATTGTGATGCTTTTAATTACTCTGGCTTGTCACGAATATTTCCTGATAGACCACCCATTATTGAAACAGTTGACAAATTTCGTCAACAATATGATGTCTTAGTCGGTTGCTATAGTAACCTATTACTATACTTCTCATTCAATGGGGCGCTTTTCTCTAAAATCGCTTCTATAATTGAGGTGCTTGATTTTCGAGAACTTTAATTGCGTCTCTCCTGTAGGCTAGACAATAGAAAACAGATGTTTTTAAGACGAATTGTTCACTAAATTACTTCCATACCAAGGCAGATCTTCAATCGATGATTTTATAATCATCAAAGATGACAAAAACATATTTAAACAAATAAAACGATAGAATAATAGATTTCATGTAACAATATCCCCATATTTGACATAGATTTGCTAAAAGCATCGCCTTCTGCATTGCCTCTGATAAGGTTGTCATGATTTTCTCTATCTATGTATTACACTAATTAGTGTAAGTATGCAGAAAACTAAAATTTCTCTTTTTTTAACCAATCTCTCTTTCAGTCAAGTCGAGATTATTAAGACTGTAACTGCTAAATACATAGCTACTATGTAATTGTCTGATTACAGTTTTGATTTCAATGGGCATATAGGCATATATATTATTATGTTTGATGAATTGGTGTTATTTTTTATTCAATTGATATTTTAAGTTTTAAGGATTTTGTGTAAATTTAAAGATTCTAGAAAATTACAAAATAGAATATCCAACTCCCACAAATATCTAAAATTTTAATATTTTGAAATCATAAAATAAGAAGTTTATAAACATATTTGGTGATTATCATTTAAATTGAATATAGAATAGCTTAGTCAGGCAATAGTCTACAAGCCTGATTCCGTATAAGCTAAAACTGCCTCGAACGATAATTATTTCAGCTACTATAAGCCCCCCACGGAATAAACTTGACTTGAAATATACTCGACACGGAATAAACTCGACTCAGAATAAACTCGACACAGAATAAAATCGAATCGAAATAGACTCGACACGGAATAAACTCGACACATCTCTCACATCAGCGAGGATTGATACTTGTCGAGGTTATTCCGTCTTCCCTCACACACTCATAATCCATCTTCATCGCTCATTTAAATATAACAGCCTGATTACTAATCAAATTTCCATACAATAATGCAATCCTTAAAACTTGTCTAATTTCTATTTAATCACAATTTTATTTCAAGTGTTGGAGTGATTCTCTCCCTATTGTAATATACACGTGTACTATTCTGCATAGAATTTATATTATATTTCACTTTGTTATATTCTGTTTTGTTCAACTTAGAATATATGGATTCTATGATGAATGCAAGCGACGTTACTCAATCAAACTCTGGCGATTATTCACTGATTGCTTCAACTGTTTACCAATCGGTATAAATCTCAGTGACATATATTCGTGTGTTTAATCCTATTGTAAATTGAGCTGTAGAATGTTGTAATACTTTATTTAAATCTATATGTATACCTGTATTATCGATTTACCATATTTAACCACTTATAAATAAATGTTTATTGAAACCAGTTGGTGTTCGGTCAACTACTCGAAATGTTTTTATTTTAGATTTAAACATTCGTTTTGCATATAAGATTTTCCTATATTTGAATGAATTCTATAAAAAGTGTCTTTAATAAATATTACTTCTATATTAATGTAAGTAGAATGTTTAAAAGTATGATTTATTTATTTACATAAATTTGCTTTGTACTGCATGTTACTGTTGTAATCATTCTCACATCTGGTGTAGATTTCATGAGATTTACTTTGAATATATTATCTTTCCACCTTACATAACCTGTTGTTATATAAATATACTTTTGATTTAATATTATAAGTATTATAGGCTTTTATTTATTTATTTTTAGTTTCTTCCTGATAAGAAAAGACAAAAATCTATATTTAATTATTGTACAATTATGAACAAATAAATTCTATTAGGATTAGCAGATTACCTATATATGAAAGAGCAGTTCTAATTGACAAGAGTAAACATATAGATCTATGTATATTTTGTTTCAGTTGCACTGGTTGAAGATTGTATTCTCTGCATGCATGGTGGTTTATCACCAGATCTAATGAGTCTTGATCAAGTAAAAGTTTTATGTATGATTAAAAATGCCTTTGCGATATACATGAATTATTAATTGTCTGTAGACTTCTTTAACAAAACTTTCTTTGTCAAGAATTTCAGATCAGAAAAGACCTTTTGACAGATTTATAATAATTCATCGGTTAAATTCAATTTTACGATCAGAATAGATATGTTTTGGCATACAGAAATATAATACATAGTTTAAAGACACTATCTGCGATTGATGACGAGAATTGTGAACCGGTGGTGAATTAAGAATGATGATTTTGGAAGTCATGGAATCTTAATTAACAATTGCCCACATTAAAAATGCAATATTTTTATATTTTTGAAAAAAAGTTTTAGCTGTATTTACTAATAACTTTAGCTTCGTAAAATCTCCCGACCTCTACATGTACCAGATTTTGGTTTGGTGTGCGATATATTGTGGTCAGATCCTGATTCAGTAAGTTCTTAAAAAAAACTGATATTTGTAACAAAACAGATTTATCTTCTGTTAAGTAAAAGCGTTGATTGTTTTATGACGAAGAATAAATTTAAATGAATGACATTTTAGTATAAACAAAATTAAACAGCTGAAATTTCTAGCAATAGCATCCAAAGCTCTTTCTCTTTCGGCCATTTTCTCTCTTTTTTTCTCGCCCTCTTTTTTAATTGTTACAATTTTCTTATAGCAAATAACTGGATGGGGAGAGAATGATCGCGGAGTTTCGTACACATTCGGACCGGATGTGATTACAAAATTTATCAAAAAGCATGAACTGAATTTAATTGTTCGAGCTCATCAAGTAGTCGAAGATGGATACGAGTTTTTTAATAGAAGATCGGTGAGTAATCCTTTAAATATATATTTCCCATCAATATTTTCAATGCTAGCTGACTGACATTTGAAATTTGCCGATTAAAATTTATTTTTCTGATAATTTCAGTTGGTGACTCTTTTTAGCGCACCAAACTATTGCGGTGAATTTGATAATGCCGGTGCTGTGATGCTTATCTCAGAAGATCTCACTTGTTCTTTCAAAATATTGTCGGTAACAGAATTTCATTAAATTCTTATAAAACCTACCGAGTCAAAATATTGTCCGTTTTATTCTTTCTTATAATATATATATTATATATATCCTAATGTACAACGTAGACTAGAAAAGCTTTTTTAAATTAGATTAGCAAAAATAATGCCCTTTTAATAATACGTTTTGTGACCCTAACATATGTAGGTAGGTTTAGTCTACTTATATAGTGAAAACTGACAAAACATTTAACCTCTAAACTCTTTGCGTTTAACTCATGACCAAATTTTGGATGAAGTGTTAATTTTATGAATAAATGAAAATAGATAATGGATCCAAGATAAAATAAAATAAACCTTTATTCTATTTTATCTTGCATCCACTATCTATTTTCATTTATTCATAATTGATTATTATCCAATCACAACACCACAGAATTTCAGGTTAATTTTATACTTAACAACCAAGTTCTAACGTTTTTATATGATGAATATTTCTTTATATAGTCTATTGTTTATATGTAAATAATTACATATAAACAATAGAGTAATACCTATAATACTGTTATGATTTGCGCTATTGACCGGAGTGAGAATAGCTCAAGAGTCAGAGTAACAATTAGTTTATTTCAGTAATGAGGCAAGCGCTCGTATTTATGGTAAAATCTCAAGGTTATGCATGAAGGAAATATTAGTAAGATTTAAACAAGCATTTAAATATTTAAGTTCATGACATTCCCTCTTCTTAAAGATCACTATAATCAGCTGGTTTTCGTTTCTTCCTTGTCCTAGTGGAAAGTCTGAGAGGCGTGTTTAGAGCAGGCACAATTGGAGGAGTTTCTTCTGAGCTCTTCCATTATTCTGAGCCGGTACTTCTGAAGGTAATTCAGGAGGTAATTCTGAGGGTAATTCTGAAGGTAATTCTGAGGTTGAAGAATCCGCCAATTGTTCTGAGTGAGCCAATTTCAATCGTTTCGTCAGTTCATCCATGATCCAAGAGGTATTGTTATTGCGAGCCATTAGGAATTCTGCTTCTCGAGGTTCCGAATGGGAGGTTGCCTTGTAGATCACGGGTTGACCAAGTAGATATCTTGAGGTTGTTGGGAGTCTCATTGTTCTTCCAAACACGGCTTCACCAGGAGTCAAACCATCAGAGCCACGAAAACAAGCACGGTGATGTAATAGAACTCGTTTCATATATTCGGAAAAAGACATGTGACAGGTTTCCAATCTCCAAGTCTTCAGAAACGTCTTGATTGTCTGTACACCTCGTTCAGAGACACCATTCGACTGTTGATGGTAAGCTTTCCAACTTCTGGACGGACACCATTTGAGAGACACCATTCATTGAGTTCTCACCAGTCTGTGACCAACTTCTTAGGAAGACCAAAACGAGAACAAAAGTCAGTCATAGCGTTGATTATATTCAGTGTCTTCGAGGAATTGGGCAGGTACGCTTCTATCCATCCAGATGCTGCATCGACCAGGAGGAGGAGTTTTCCATCTTGAGGAATGTGACACCAATCAGCATGTATTCGTTCAAAAGGTTGAGACTTCGGCCATGATGATTCAGTCTTGCGTAGAATAGGTCGGATTTTGTGGCAATTCGGACAATTTCTCACCCAATCCTTGACATCACTGGTTATTCCAGGCCACCAGACTGATTGCTTGAGTCGTTCCAGAGTAGATTTGTAACCAGTGTGGAGTTCATGGGCAGATATGAAGACATCTTTGCGCAACGAGGATGGAATGTAGAGGCGACCATTGAGTGCTAGTTGTCCATCTTCCACATGAAGGCCCAATCTCGCTCGATTAAATGGACGTTCTCAAAATCTAAGGTTTGACCATCTTGATTGTAAGATTCTTTGAATAACTGCTGTAGCAACTTCATCCGACTGCAAGGCGAGCTTCACACGTTGAGATACTTCTTCAGAGACATTGAGAGGAGAATCAGAGACATCATTGACAGCAATCGAGACGGGCTTGACCAGGAAAGAGTTACTACCAGGAAAGAGTTCCAGTAAATCACGTCCAAGAAGACCATAATATTTTGTAGAATGGACTACTGTAAGAGACACTTCGGCTTGGGTTCCATTGTATTCTAATTTACACTTCAAATCACCAAGAGGTTTCATTCTATGTCCATCATAGGCAGTAAAAACTCTGTTAGCTGATTCTAAATGTGGAGCACCCATGCTTCGCTATATCTTCTCAGAGATCAGTGTCGTGCTTGCTCCAGTATCCACTTCCATCTCGACGGGTTTTCCATTTAGCAGCATCTTGAGTCTTGAGCTGACCATGTTATTTGAGTTTCGTTCGTAGAATGGATTGGCTTCGATCTGCATGCCGATTTAAAGTGGTTGAGTTTCCCACAATTATTACATTTCTTGTCATATGCAATGTATTTTTTAGCACCAGGACATTCGCGTCTTCCACAGTTCCTGCAATTTCTGGATGATTGTCTTTCCTTCTTCATCTGTGTCCGGTTGTGATGAATGTCGTTCTTCATCTCAAGGTCAGCGTGTGCCATTTCCACTGCTTCAAGCATTGCGAGAGTGTCTTGTACTGTCTTCAAATTCAGAGGGTGTATTTGAAGTAGACGCTTCCTTGCTTCCATTGAGAGACAACCAAGTACCAATCTATCTCTAAGCATTGAATTTAGCGAATCACCAAAGTTGCAATGCTGAGTCAATCGTTTCAAACGAGAAAAGAAGACTGATGATTTTTCATTTGGGAGCTGAATGGCTGAATAGAAAGCTGCTCGTTCAGCAATTTCCAATCGCTGATTTTCAAAATGGGCGATAATTGTTCTCTTGATTGTAGCATATGTGACTTCCTCTGATTGGAGATTCAATGGAGATAAAAGGTCAGAAACTAAACTGGAAGCTTGGGAGCCAGCCATTGCTAAGAAATATGTCTTCTTGGGAATAACCTTTCCGCCTGAAGCCTCCAATATGTTAAGTGACGCTTCTGCACGCATGAACCAATTTTCACAATCATCAAAATCGAATTCTGCAATAGCTCGTGACGCCATGTTATGATTTGCTCTATTGGCCGGAGTGAGAATAGCTCAAGAGTCAGAGTAACAATTAGTTTATTTCAGTAATGAGGCAAGCGTCCGTATTTATAGTTAAATCTCAAGGTTATGCATGAAGGAAATATTAGTAAGATTTAAACAAGCATTTAAATATTTAAGTTCAAGACAAATACTAAGAAAGTTAACTCTTTAAAATACAGAAACGCATATCGCTGGTTTTGTCCCACCAATGTGCACAACTTCCTATCTCCGCCATTATAAAACCATCAATTACAATTTAACGTCACTCCTGAACACCTATTTTAATACTTCTTTCCCTGTAAGAAAATATCAAAAGAGCACTTTCTAAAGATATAAGAAGTATTAAAATAAGCTAGGCGTTCAGGAGTAATGTCAATTTGTAATTGATGGTTTTATAATGGCGGAGACAGGAAATTATGCGCGTTGGTGGGACAAAAGCAGCGTTATGCGTTTCGGTATTTTAGAGAGTGAATTCTCTTGGTATTATTACTCTACTATGGTTATGATATTGCATCCATTTTATTTTTATTTTAGCCAAACAAATGTGATTCTATTATTTCGACGGATTCTGAGAAGTCGGAAAAGTGATTACTATATAGTTGCATATTTTATGAGTGCATAAACTTCTAAACCTTATTGTTAAAATGTATGTTATCCACCCTTATATTCTTGTTTGACAATAAACTATACTGCATGAACTTACCTATCAGTTGTAAATTGTAATTATTAGTGAGTTTTAGTACAAGGAAAACTCATTTTCAATGGTTAATCTTGCAATCTTACTTTAAGACAGCTGAAATTTGAAGCCGCCATAAAATTACCAGGAAATTTTCAAATCAATGTGGTTATGTGTGTACACTTAGAATCCCCTTTTACAGAGTATATAGACAGAAAATAATCACTCTCACTGTAATTTTGTGCGATGATAACATACTATGTAACGACATAAAACTTAATACCATACTTAAAAACTTGATAGATCAATGAAATTAGGAATTTTTTCAGTCGAATTTTAAACTAAAATTTTATTTTCGAACCCACCTATACGACATCTTTAACATTTTTACATTTCCCATTATCTTCTATTCTGAGGGTTGCTTTCTAAATTGGTATTCAAACATCTTGTTATTGTTTTCATAAAATTGTTTTTATTTAAATTTATACCATTTTCAAAGCTTTGTAAATGTTCACTAATAGGAAAACATTTCAAAGCAGTCTGTATGTTGTTCCCATTTTTAAATCTATCTATCTATCTATATCCATTATTCTAAGGGTTTAAAGCACTATATTTTTGTATTTCAATGAGTAAAAGCATAAACTTTGAATAAAAATGGGTTATATTTAAAAGGAAATACATATATAATTGTAAACTCAAAGAAAAAATAAATGGAAATGAAATATTACATGATTTAATGAATAAATTGAAAATTAGAACTTTAGCTTTTCACTTCATTCTGCAGCTCGATGGCAATCCTTACAGAATCTACAATCATCAACCTTTCCTTTATCTGTCTGATATTTTTCAAAGCAACAGTCTGATACATGCGACCGTTCATTCAATTTTCTTAATGAACCATATTCCGGATACCATTCATCTATACACTTCGGAGGATATTTTGTAGGCTGCCCTTGAAGGGCCATCAATCTGTCGAAATCTTTTCCATCCCGGTCATTCATGTCAGGGGCATTTTCAAAAGCCGGACAGCCAATTATAGCCTAAAATGGTGTTTTATATATTACATATGTACATAATTTATACAATAGATGCTAGTACACAAGCTATAGCATATATATTTCCACAGGTGTAAAACATCTTAGTTAAATCAATTCTTTACAACAAATATTTCCACGAAATTCAAACATTGTTAATAAACATAAGAGTTTAATAATAATAATAATAATAATAAATTTTATTTGGGGAATACATAAAAATAAATTAAAATTAAGGTTAATCCCCGGGGGCTTTAACAGTTTCCGCTGATCGCGAAAGCCCCCTAAAAATGATTTAAGATACAGTGAAATAAAAAATTTACATTTTTAAACATTAGATTCTTCTTTTATTTTTCTGGAAACAAAATCAAATATAGTTCATGATCTAATATCGATATATCCTCGATAAAGTAAATATTTCGTTATTTTTTAAATTATACAAAGAAATATAATCCACAAATTACACATGTAGAAAGCTGAAATTTGGATTACAAACTAAAATAACCAATTTAGTGTATTTACTAATGAAAATCCAGAACGATTTATACGTAAGTCTCTAAAATTATAGAAAGTAAACCCTATTTTGGTATAATATGTAGCATTTTATATCGAAACTAAAAGAAAAAATAAGCTCACAAACTTATGTTTTTTTGTTAAAGCTTCTCACTGAATGTTTTACCCATAAATTAATACATTTTAATTAATAGTCTCAATGTCTTCACAAAGTCGCCAAATGGCTGAAAAATACTGAAATCTTTTAATAGTATTTTATAGGTCAGCCGCAATCAGAACGGCGCTCCGGTGTGGCACTTTGCTATATAACACAAGAACAGTCAAATAGCATCGAATCCAATGCAAAGAGTGAGCACAATTATGATTATTATAAAATCATCATTGATTTGTTGGTAAAATACTTGTTGGAACAGCTCAGCGCCAGACTGACTCACCACTTGCAAATCCACTTCAAAAAGTCGCCAATCATTCTAAACATCAACTGCATGTCTGTCTTAAAATGTTTACTATAGGCAACACAACATGCAATTGCGCAAATCTAGGCAGACTCAAATTCAATCAGCCAAGAACAAATTCCAATCGCCATAAAAACTTCTTCCCCATTAGTGCGTTGAACTTTTTATGTAATGATCTTTAGGAGATTAATTTTTATCCATACTTTAAATAATTGTATTATGTCCGACTCATGTCGCTATTTTAATTATTTTCTCACATGTACGTTTTCAATTGAAAGAAATCCATAACAACTTACTTTTTTCATTTCGTATGGCAAAGTTTGATTCAACATAACTAAAGCCAGTCGCACCTGATGACAACTTCTTCCGTAGATAATGACTTTACTATATGGTAAACCTTTAAAACGATAAACTCGATTGTCATCCAATATTATTTCAGTAGAACTTTTTATCTGGCAGGCATGCACTCGACGATCTGATTCATGTAAGATACTTTTATCGGAAACTGCATTTTTGTTGATCTTATTATTTACACGAAAGGGATTCAGAATATCTACATCCTTACAAAAAGCAAAGAGAAAAAATGTATAGGAGCAATCATGAGCGTGTGCGCGACATGTTTCAATGTAAATGGCAATGGGATCGTGACCATCGTCACCATCCCCACCCTTTTCTTTTTCTGCAATTTGATTCGTATAGCAATTTACTCCATCAGCCCTTGTCTTTCTGGATTGTGTCAGGTTTTTATTCCTTTGTGATGAAACATTCTTAGGTGATGTATCTCTTTGTTGTGAAACATTCTTAGATGATGTATCTCTTTGTTGTGAAACATTCTTAGGTGATGTATCTCTTTGACGTGTAGTATTCTTAGGTACTATATTCATTTGTTGTAAAACATTCTTTGGTGACGAATCTCTTTGATGTGGAGAATTTTTAGGTAATATATGCATTTGTTGTGAAGCACTTTTTGGTGATGCATCTCTTTGAT
>JAYMFX010260775.1:0-19023 GCA_036784945.1 Monocelis spectator
CAATGATATGATGTATCTAAGGGCGGATTAACAAACAAAATTCCATAGAATTCGAGGGTTACTTTAATGGTCAATTCATTAAAACAGACCTAATTTCTATGACAATTTTAGATACTGGATGAACTCCGAAAAAGTAATTTTCCGAAGAGGCAGACAGACGTGTCAAGCATAGAAATAACACGGTCAATTTTCGAATAAATGATTATCAGCCATTTTAATAATAATAATTTTTAATCAACCAAATAGAAAATATAATATATTATAGATATTCATCATAAATCAAAAAGAAAAATCCTGTCTAAACGATGTCTATATTAAATGTATGCATATTTTATTAAAGAAATCAAATTGGTTTACATTTCATTAAAAAATAGTTCGTAAAAGAGAGAGAGAGAAAGAGAGTTTTGATTAATAAAAACAAATCTTAACAGAAAATTACATTCCAAATGAAACGATAAAATGATGGTCGGTCTTTTATAAAATAAAAACCCAGAAAGAATATCACAAACCATATTCTTACACAATGACGAAATGATATAAAAGAGTTTTGAAAAATCTTTACATGGAAAATTTGTTAGAATGTTGTTTTATCATAATATTCTCTATCATAAACACAGCATATTATAGCATAACATAGAATACGAATCATGGTTGCATTTGAAATAATGAATGATTACGCAATCACTCACTCCACTCCAACTAGTCCATACATTTCTAATTCATTATTTCAAATAGCGTTACTCTAAAGTACATCATTAATGTTATTTTAAACGGATAACGTACACTTTCTAAATCAGATTTAGACTAAAATTATAATAATAATACCATATTAGTTAGTTATTACAGAAAATAATCGAATTAAAAGTTAAAAAAGTTGTCCACTTTTCTTTTTGTTTACTCTAACACATGAAGAATGATAAAATGGCGAGTTGAATGTTGATTCAAAGATCTAAAGGGTTAATCCTACTACATATTAAACATGAAATAGTATGTGTGTTTATGCATGTATGTGTGTTAGAGTCACACATTCTTATCATAATAATAATAAAAGAGGCACTACTATTTGGGTAGCCAAGATCCAACAATAAAACTTTGATGGAAATCGTCCAAATGTTTATCGATAAAGCCCGCTGTATTTCTAAAATAAATAAAAACAAAACATTATCAGATTAATAAAATAAAAAATCAATGTCTTCTCGACTTGGTGTTTTGGATCAAAATTTTATTGTTGGACTATCAAGATTCTTGCTGATCCTAACAGTGCTGCATTCTGGATGAGTACAAAGTGAAATGTCTATTTCTAGACCTTCGATTCATTTTTTTCTTGGGTCCTTTGGTGTTGTTCCAAGTGCTCCGACTATGACCGACTTTAGCTGTCTTAAGTTTCTTACTTCAATTTCTTCGACTGAATAATCACTTGATCCAATCGACCAATCGCTTCATCCATTTGGCCCATCTCCGATTTTAAATCTCCGGCACATACCTCAATCTCTTTATGAAGCTTTTTCTGTGATTGGACAAGCTCTTGCTTAGCCTATAAACAAAATCGATTTTAGAAATTACTGATTGATTGATATAATAATTGATTGACACCAACATTGATTAATAATTTACTTGATGACTGGCATTGGCGCTAGTCAGGTCCACAATAAGTCTCAACTTCTGAGATGCATAGTCAACATACTGTCGCTTGAATGTTCTTTCTTTAGCTTTGGTGGTCCAGGATAACCGCTCATACAGATAAAGACCTCCATAGATGGCGCCACAGAGTCCTAAAACTCGCCAGCCAGTGATTTTCACAACCTAGAATGAGATTGAGAATGAGATTTAGAGAGAGGTACGATATAGCGGAACGAATTTGGATAGAAGATAGAATTGTCAATACCAAAGATAAACTAAAGTATTAAGGCGTTTAATCCAGCGAAGAATCTAAAAAATAAAATTCTCTAAAGAATGGTTGGTTTGATAGAAATGAGAATCTCTGTTACACTACTTGTTAAGTTAAGTAGTGTGTATAAATATGCTGACGATTATTTATTATTGCACTTTAATAAATAATTGGCTTTCGTCAAATCTATTTCTCAGAGACAATATATTATCTGTTATCTTCTGCTCAACTTACTATGCCCATCGTGACCACAGCTCCAAATGTATTTTTGCTGATCAGGGAGGGAAAGGTTTTCATTACCACTGGCAGAAGTTGACCGTCTTGTTGGGTAGCGAAATTTATAGCTGCTGACCTCAGCTCATTACTAGGTTGACTCTGGTTGAACGAGTTGTCTGATTGGCCATGTCTTTGATTAGATGGGTCACTGTAACGCTGAAATGAATTTTAAAAAGAATTACAATTACCGGATTACTTTTGAAACTGCATGATTATACAGTATTTCTACAATTATTAGGTATAAACTGTTACAATTTTAAGATAGTGTAATCTCTATACAGCGCTATACAATATTTCATTATCGAAAATACTCAGCAGGGATTCGAACTCTCGACCCCTGGATTGGTGGTCAAGCGTTCTAACCATTCGGCCATCGCTCTCTACAAAAGAATGACAATTTGAAAGTCTTCCGGTCGAGAGTTCGAATCCCGGCTAAGTACTCTCGGGAATGAAATATTGTATAGCGCTGTATAGAGATATTACACCATCTTAACTGATATGTTTACACAATAAATCTTACTTGTAGAGTGTATCTTGTCTGTCGATTTTGCATAAACCTATGCATGAGAGAGGAGAAACCCAAACTAAATCTGAACGAAATGTCCTCCTGAAAGTTGGCGCAAATATTTCGACAATCGATGTGAAATTCCGGATCGAAAGTATTGATACGAAAGAGGCGCTGCATATCAGACCGTTTAGTGTCGTTGGTAGCGAGGGCGCCGTATCTCTCTGAAATTCGAGAGAATGAAACCACAAATAATAAATCGACCATTCATTCATTCATGCAGCTTGTAAATAAACACATGTGATATCTAGGATGTGATCGATTACCTTGCATGAGTCTCACAGTCTTCATCACTTCTCGACTCATATCTGCAGAGCAGGCGTCATTCAATTTGCGACCCAACTCCCTCTCTACGTGCTCGTTCATTTCTCTCTTGAATGCATTGATTCGCACCTGATCGGGCACAAATTCCGCTTTAAAATCATGGACAAGGTCGGAGAGTCGCCGAATCTCTTCATTCAACGCTGTGGACACGCGCTGCTCAATAGTTTCCAAACTACGGCGAACCTCTTTCTCCATTTCCGTCGATGTTAACGTCAAATTAGTTTTTAATTTGTCTAGTCGAGAATGCGTCTTTTCTCTATAACGGACTGCCGCAGTTCTATCAATATACAATTCAAATTATATCGAAACATTTACAGTATACGTGTCGACTGGTATAAACAGTCCATAAATAAGTGAACATTAGGAATAATCAAAATCCCTCAGAAAATTCGGTTTAAATGCGTTAATCTAGTGTGACGTCATCAGAAACTAGAATTTGAGTGGCTCTCAGAATTTAGGAATCTCTTAATTAGAAAGCTTCTAAATTCTCTTTTAATGTAGATAATCTATTTTTAGGATGTAACTAAGCAACGAATGTTTTCTATCCAATCAGAGAGGATTGATCCCTCAGCTCGAAATGATCAACACAGCGGGACAATCAATATCGAATAATTGAGTCTTGAGTATTGTAGAGAATGATTTGTGCTACTCACTTCTCTTCAACACCAGTGTCATAGATCTTCTCCATAATAGCTTTGAGTCGACCACTGATATTCTTGCCTTGGTCACAGTGAGATGCAAATTTCGTTTTAGTAGCAGATTCCGATAGAGTTCGCTAAATGAAAATGAACGAAAGAGATTAATTATTAACCTTATTAAATTAGGTAACTCATTTGAAAGGCAATCTAATACTCTCAAGGCTATTTATTATTATTTAATTAAATACCTCGAAAATCTTCTCGAAATTTTCAAATTCGTAATTTCTGGACTGCCAACCATCAGCGAACATAGTGGGCCCGGCTGAAAATATCCCCCAATTCAATGTAATAAATTCATTTGACTCGGAGCGCGCCGTAACAGACAGACACATAATCACAGCTACTCACGTGAGGGCGGTGGAGTACCAGCCTGATTCTTCGTTCGATTGAGAAGAGCCTCTTTCGCGGAGGTAAAGAAAACTCTTTCAGCCGCTTCCTCTTTTGTGCAGACTTTTAATTCATCCACGAGTAGGCCGATACACCGCTCAAAATGTTGATTACGAACCTTACAGGACACGTGGGAAATAAAGACGGTTAGGAAAACTATTATTGAGGACAGCATTTATATTATTGTAATCTCATAAAAAATGTTTTCCAACTAGATATTTCCCACCCCCAGGTTATGCAATGCTGTATATCTGCAGCATTGCCATAGTGATAGAATAGTAATAAGAGATCTTATCCTCATACCTCCTCCACAAATTCAGCTTCACTCGCGGAGGCATCCCAACGATTGTTCAAAATGAAAATATTCGGCTTAGAGAGCTTCTGGCTCACCTTGTGGAAAAATTTCTTCTCCTAAAGTAATTTTTAATAATAATTGTTTAAATAATCATTATTATTAAGTATTGTTAAAGGATTATTAAGTTTACAATTTCATTTCTACTGTCGAGCTATTCATAGTATAATTTTATCAATCGATTTAGTTTAAAGTGAAAATCAACAAATTGTGTTTGATGGAATAGCCTCGACACTGACAACAGCAGTTCGGGGGGGGGGGGGGTATCAATGCATTTTAAGACCTACCGCTTGCATAATGGTTGACTCTGAATTGGCCACTAGAATAAAAACATCCGCATCGAGACAATGCTTGTCAATCCAGTTGTCCATATCCGGATCGATATCGATTCCAGGACTGTCGAGAAATACGACATCTTCTTTTAACAAATGGCACTTGCCTTCCGGCCAGTAGATTCGAATGAGCGAGTCTGTGGAGAGTCTAGCGGCGCTCAGAGAACTGGCTAATTGAGAAACTGACTCTACTGGTCGAGATACACCTCCAGTATCTCCGGAAGAGGGATCAACTTGCAATAGATAGCCAGTTTCTTTGTCTGTACCCTCCACCTGAAAGAAACAAAGTATATATTATAAATGGATCATCGAGCCATCCAAGTGGAGAAGGTTGATAGAAACCTATATTTATGTATGTATGTATATAATATGACAAAAATGGTGGTCCTAAAGTAGAACCCTGAGGAACAGCACCTATTTCTGATGCATTACCTACTGACAAATGCCTAATAAATCATTTAAACGCTTAAGTATTTACCTGAAGAAAACAACTGGTTGTATGACCTATACCAGCCGGTAGCACTCGTGATCGCAACATTGCATTGATAACAGTACTTTTTCCATTCGATGTCCTAGAACAGAGGGTTAAAAAAATTAGTTTACTATTCATTTCAAAATGTAATTTAGAATTTTTTTCTTTTGAATGAATTAATATTTACCTTCCAAAAAAGGCGCACTTCATTTGATTACGCCCAATAACTTCTTTGATGCCTTTAACTTTCTCCCAGATATCAACAACAGTTTGTGGAATGCTATTTCCTACTTGTTCAGCAAATTTTGGATCTAAAGAAGATTCAAGTTTTAAAATTTGTTAAAATGCACAAAAATCTATGTCTGAGAATTTTCATTCATGCATATTTTGGAACGAACCTGCTTGATTATAATAGTCAACAAATGACCGGCAGTCATTCACATAATTATCCACATCACTATATATTTTAGTAATTTCCTTCTTAGCTTCTCTGAACATGTGCAAATGAGGGTGGGAATTCATTTTCATGTTATTGGATAATGATGGCGGGTTTCCTCGTTTAGAATCCATTGATTTGTGTTCACCATAAGGGTTACCAGACATTATTCATTAAACTGAAAAGGAAAATTATAATACTTATAGAATGATTGATTCAGAAAAAAATGATAGTCTAAAATTGGGAACAAAGCTAATTATTCAAAGAAAATTCATATTTCTATTTTTATGCATGCTCTTGGATTATTGGGTAATTTTCAAAATTGAATTACTGAATCCTTTACAATGTACTCTGATGTTAATTTCATCACTTTATTGGACAATTTCTGAATTTGGAAATTTTTAATTTTTAATCTTGCAAGCTTGTCAGTTAGATATTCAGTAAGTTTTGACAATTAGAGTCAGAACCAGTCAGTAATGTTCAGCTTTGGTCTGCATAATATTGATGATTCACTTACAGATATTGTGTCTACTTAGAAACTGAATGGTGGCTCAAACATTATGTATTAATTTAAAGCTTTACAAATAATTACAGTCATCATTTATTTTAGAAGTGATAGTTATTCAAGTGTCTTGGACATCAATTAAAGAACTACACTGGCTCTCCATTGAAAACTGTATCAAATTCAAACTGGTTGCATTGTTCATGCATTTATGAACAATGCCCTTTTATATTTAAAGTCAATTTTTAACCAGTCTCCATATGGACTGAATATGTTTGGACTACAGTTCTGAGATTATTGGCATCTACATATTAGTTGGCAGGTTTGATGGAACTGTCTCAGTCCCAAACTAAGATGTGAAAATAATTATATTAAATTTAAGAAAATTAAAACCCTTAATTACAAAATGGAAAATTTAAATAAACTGACACCAAAACTTGACAATGCATACAGGGCATTGCCCCGTATGCATAATAATAAGCAATTGCTTTTACTTGAAATTATAATGCTTTTACTTAAGATATGCATAAAAAATGCATAAAAAATTTAGCATTTAGCAATTGCTTTTACTTGAAGTAAAAGCTATTGCTAAATTTCTAGATTTGTTGATTTATAATCTTTTACTTCTGATTGTATGCATAAAACAAATCAATTTCTTTTACTTTAAAGAAATTACTTTACATTTTTCAATCATCTAATTAGTTGATTTAAAGTTAGATGTGGCCTTAGCCTTTAGGTCTTTTATCTCCGGTTTTTGACTTTTTTTGTAGCAACACAGGATAATTTGATAAGGCCACCACAAAGGCAAATTGCTTGTCCTGTTCAATTTGACCGTCATCGGAATCGTCACTAGTTACTGGGGTAACGTGATTTAAATAATCCATCATGCTAGTTTGATCTTCCATTTTAGATAACTAAAATTCGCACAATACCTATACAAAAAATAAACAGTAAATTTACTGGATTATGATTGGTAGTTTAACTCAACAACAGACAGTTAGTACAAAGACTGAATTATCGACCGATGACCTGTCTAATAATCAAGACTGTATAGTCAGGTGGCACTGACTCAGTGAGCGTGCACAACAAAGCAGCCAAATCGATGATGCTGCACAGATTGTGAAGTATTGTGGACACTTAGCCACTCACTTTGCATTGCCAGACTATTTGTCTCTGTTCTATGCAGTGTATTTTCCACAGTAGTTATCCAATAACAAAACGGAATTTCCGTAATCTATAAATATCTTTACTAAATAATTTAGGTTTAGCTTTTAGTAAAAGCAAAAGGTTAAGCATACATTTTGAAGCAATTGCTTTTACTTCTTTCAACCTTTTGCTTTTACTTAAAGTAATTGCTTAATTATTATGCATACAGCCTAATATATTCTTTAATCCAATTAGTTGATATATTAATATAATTATTCTAACTTATTGATGCTAATGAGTCACTTTTAGTCAAGAGTAGATATATAATACCAAGGCATTTAAATATTTGTATATCAAATATTACTTTAATAAAAGTAAATCCAAATCTTCATTTTCATTGCCTTAAACCAGTATATTAATCATGTAAAACAAATACATATTCATGTAGGTGTTAGCAACCAAACACTGACACAACCATGTCTTGGTTATGTCATAGGCAAATGATTAAAAAAATACACTCATACTAAGTATTTTGGGAGTATTTAATGTGATATATTATAATATTCTACCATTCATAGACTTATGAAATTCTCTTAATGGGGATGAGTTGATGTGCATTTATCATAATCTACCCAAAAATTGCAGCTCATTATTTTAAAACATGTTTTTAAGAGAAAATTGTAAGTTACTTATTAATGTTGAACATAAAATATTTACTCAAAATGTAATTTTTTGATAAATATTTCAAAGAAAAGCATGTTTCTCCCATAAATAGATATAAGAATGTATATTTTACTATTAAAAAATGCATTTATTTTATATTTTATGATATTTTTGAGTCATAAAAAGCATTTTAATAATAATCAGCAAAATACATAATTGTGGCTCAAATTAATATAAGCATATTTAGTAGCAGTTCTCATTACCATAGCACACAACTGATACTTTATTGATCCTTAATTTGAGCAAAAAAATAAGGAAAGAAAGAAAGCTAATTTTTTATAGCACACCTATACAAGGTTTTGGAAAATCATTGAATAGCCATTAATGTATTATATTTTTTGTTAAATAGTATTTGAAACTAATTTAATAACACATATATTAGTTTTATTATGGATTAAAGGATAAAATAACGGAGCATATCTTAACATTTAGATTTCAGATAGGAGGAGATAAAATTTGTGTAAAATATTAGGTTTTTACAATTTCACTTATTTTCGAAATTATTCATTCTTGCAGCTTAAGTTAAATTTATAACAATAATATAATTTTTCTATAAGTTATGAACTATATTTTTTTTAAGCTATATAATTATTAAACTGTTAACAAAAAGTATTTAATTTGATAGTAAGGATAAATTCAGTTAAAATTGTAGATTTTTAGAATTTAAGTAATGTCAACATTGAAACATTTGCTGATGATATTCAAACTTTTGTTAACAAAATTATTTATTCTTTATTTGTTTTATAATTTATTGTTTACAATTTCTAGAGCGCATTTTTAACTTGTTTCCCATTTTATCTTCGAATTGGGGATTAATATTTTTAGTAATCAATGATAATACTGCCAAGTTTTTCGCAATCTCGATTTTTTTAAAGTAAACCTTTGACTAATATTACAACTAAGTATAAAAAAAGATTTATATTATTAAGTGTTCTCTATCTTTTCATAGTTTTTATTTTGTGAAAATCAGAAAATTCTACAGCAACCATTTGCAATTTTAACTGAATAGTTGAACTTTTTAAAACATTGTTTTATAAGTTTATTATCTCATGAAATATAGAGATCTTTCTTCAAAGCAAATCTTGATATGGATATGCAGTGATTCTTTAAAGAATTCATTTACACTGGCAATGCAATACATCATTGTGACAATATATATATAAATGTATATTTTACATTTTACAGTAAAACCTAAAATTTATGTACTTCTCAGTACTAGACAAGTTTATAATTCAAAATTTTTTTGCAAAATTAAATTAAGTTGATTGGAGGCATACTATATATGGATATGTTTTGTACATAAATTTAAATGTCAATTTTAATAAATAACCTTGAATAATTTTACTTTAAGCATGCATACATTTTATAGCTCTTCAAGTCTTATGCAATAAAGCCTTATTTATTTCTAACTTGCTATAATTATTGATCCAGATTTTGTTTTTATAAATTTATCTTATTGCATCATTGCTTTTCTCAATTTTCTGAATTTGTTAAATGGAAATATTTAAAGGTCTTGATCCTCATTTAGGTTTATACTTAATTACCTTATAATTTTTTAGAATATAAAAAGTACTAAAAACAATGAAATTAGTTAATGAAGGAGAAAAGTCCAGACGACCTAAAGGTAATCATGTTTATATTGTTTGCCATTTGTTGCCTTGATTTCAAAAGCAAACAAATTATGATTAGTTTAATATTATCCTTTAATATTTAAATAAGAACATTGAGCAAAAATTGAAGGAATTATTATTAATTTACTTGACTAAATTAATCATTCAAATCATGTGATGAAAATTTTAGATTCTAATGTGTATCAGCAACGGCTCAAAGCATGGAAACCTGTCCTTACAACTGGTTCAGTTTTCCCATTCTTTTTAATATGTGGTATCATCTTTATTGCTTTGGGGGCTGGTCTTTTGGTTACATCCAATAATGTTATTCAATATACTCATGACTACACTGACTGTGAAAATGAAAATGGTATCAGTTGTGCCAAACAGATAGTTGAAATGAAGAATGAAACATGCACTTGCAATGTCAGCATAACTATCGATACCGATATGAAAGTATGATGCATAAATATCTTTAGATACTTATATTATATTAGAATACATGTATTTTGTTAAGGTTACTGATATGTTATACATATTCATTATGTATATATAGTGTGGACCCAAAAAATACAATAACAGTTTTACTTTTCAACAATGAAACAGAGCTGAAGTTATCATTTTTTAATGGAATCTAAAAAGTGAAGCTAAAAATGAGATAAAAAACAATCTTGTATTGATGATCATAGTTCACTTCTATGTCCCTGATTTTTCTTTTCAATTGATTATTAACTAAGATCATCTGATAAAATGGTCTCCAAGAGAAAGTTCTATTCATAATCAATGACATATTTTAAAAGTTATATCAAAATATTTGTTTACTCCCTATTAGTTATATCATTACTCTCTTCGTTTTATTTTGATAACTTATTTAGGGACAGGTCTATCTATTCTATGGCTTGGACAACTATTTTCAAAATCATCGTCGATATGTTCGCTCCAGAGACGATTATCAGCTTCGTGGAGATGACCCTGTGGAGGATGGACAATGTGAAAAGGATAACATGCTGAAATCTGGAAATCTCACTATCGCTCCTTGTGGTTTTATCGCCAACAGTTTTTTCAATGACACTTTCACATTGACCTATGTAGATAAGAATAAAGAAGTAGAATTAAACAAAAAGGGCATTGCTTGGACCAGCGATGTTGAAAGAAAATTTGGAAAACCCAAAAGTCAGTCTTTCATCTAAACTTTAATGAAATGATGAATAAGTACTTACATGTTCCTTTTTATATATGAATAGCTTCCTTTCTAAATGTTGTCGGAAATTCTTACTGAAAATCTAGACACTGTCAAATTTATATTTCTTTTATGTAGATTGGGATAAAACTACTAAGCCAAGAAATTGGCCCAAGCCAGTTCAGGACTATGACAAGGATGCTTATTCTGGCTTTGAAGAATTGATTGTTTGGATGCGACCCGCTCCACTACCCAATTTCCTTAAACTAAATGGTCTGGTTAAATTGGAGAATGATTTTAAAGATGGTCTCCCCAAGGGGAATTATTCTGTGACTGTAGAGTACAGTAAGTTAAATCTTCTTGTTAAACTGGGTAGATCATACAAAGATATTGAATATATTTGGATTTTCTACTTATCTCTCAATGAGTGCAATTTCCCAGAAATCTGGAAAGAATCACTCTATATTGAGCAACAACTTTCAGCATTCTAGAATATGCAGCTGTAGTCTTTTGTGCTGTCAGCAAAGAACTAAATTAGGAACATATTACTTAAGTAGTAGAATGAAGAAAAGTGAATTTTTAATAGAAGCAATGATTTTGAATCTACATAAATATCTATCTATCTATGTCTGTAGATTATCCGGTGAAAGTGTTTAACGGGAGGAAAAAGATTGTGCTGAGTACAATGAGTTGGATGGGCGGGAAGAACCCTGTCCTGGGGATCGCCTACATTGTCACTGGCTGTATTCATGTCATTCTGGCCATTGTCTTCATAATCATTCATCGAAGAGTCTCACGAAGGTAAACTCCTTATGATTATGATAATATTGTTGTATTGGATTTAACCACAATCAATAATATCTGCTATAAATAACAGTTAAAGTGAAATCAAATTGAGACCATTTAGACCAGTTTTACTGAATAAGATTCCCTCGATTATCCGCCACCAAGACTTCTTTTAAGTCTTCCCATTTGTATCTCTATTACTGTATAAGATTCCCTCGATTATCCGCCATTTTTTGTTACATTCCAGAGGAGTGATATACGTATATAACGTGTATGTTCCTTTATTCTAAATGATAATCATCTAACAGTCTTACCAATGTAATAATAATAGAGTTCAATTCAAATTCATTTTGTGTTTCAATTTGGAGATGCACAGATTGTTGATCTGCGCAGAGCAGAGCAGAGCAGAGTCCCGAAGTAAGGTTTGCCTCACAACTTGTTTTATATTTAAGCATTTGATTTGAGTGAGTGTTGGTGATAAATTAGTCAGTTTATATACATACCTAGTAGTTTAGCTATCTAAATGTTTCATTCACCTTACACAACAATTTATATCCTTTGCAATGCAATATTTTACATAAGTTGGCGTGTCGTCGACTCGATAGGCTGAAATTGTTTAAATAAGTTGGCGACTCTTAAATTATTACATATGTAGGTATTAGTATCTCTCTCTCTCATTTTATTTCCGTCACATGGGTAGCAATCTATTTCTCTAACTCCCAGCAATTCCTATGGGCAAAGATTTGCAAATTAAAAGATCAAATATAAATTGATGCTCGGATTTTGCTTGGTATCATTCGGACTTGAGGAGCGGATAGTTAGATGATTTTAAAAGCACGATGTCATATGAAGATCAGCACTTGTATGTATATAGCATATCTATGGATATACAAGCGAATAGATTTGCAAGTTAAATTATTCAAAGTTTAAAATTATTGCAAATTGATAAAGTGCTCGTAAGGGATTTGTTTATGTAGTCACGGAATTAGAATTAGAGATATTCAGGCCAGAAATAGAGATATTCACTGGAATATCGTTATGTCAGTATAGATTACCGCGCGAGAAACGATCGTCCAGGGTCTTTATGTTCTTTCAGATGAAAGAAGGAGTCGTGTTGATATCTGTTATTGTTTTTAAATAATCGATTCTCACAGTTTCACCAATTTTCAAGAGAGGGAGAGTAAAAGTTCAGCCATCATTTCTATTTTTAGTAACATTGAATATTTTCTGGTCACTGCGCTTAAATAACTCTTCATTATCCTTCCTAATTTTTACGAGGCTTTAGTCGAATTCCGAGTTGGCTACTAGCCGTATGCTCAGAATTTTACATTATAACTCTCGGAATGCTGTTATCCCTGATATCCGCATTCCGAGAACGCTCTTTCAGATTTTTAACCAATCAGAATAGATTTTCTGCATAATCTGACAAGCCTCAGCTCAGCTCTGCTCTGCTCAGCGCGCGCAGATCTGTGTAGTACATCCATAGAAATCGGATTGCTGTCTTGCTTCATTTAGAAAATTAAAACAATCCAATTTCTATGGATGTACCACACAGAGCTGAGCTGAGCAGAGCAGAGCTGAGCTGAGGCTTGTCAGATTATGCAGAAAATCTATTCTGATTGGTTAAAAATCTGAAAGAGCGTTCTCGGAATGGGGATAACAGGGATAACAGCATTCCGAGAGTTATAATGTAAAATTCTGAGCATACAGCTAGTAGCCAGCTGCCAGAATGTTCGTGAATACCAAACTACAGCTCGGAATGCTCTCGTGAATACCTAACAATGTTTAAAATTACCTCATGTTCCTCATTTTACAATTTGCAAGCGCTAAAACATTTGTATTACAAATCAAAAAACCCTTTCCCCACATAATACTAAAATTTCATGGCGATATCTCAGAGTATCCAAAATAATAATCTTATTGAATAATTTAAAATAACGTTTTAACTCTACTACTTACTTACTTGTAAGTAGAATGATACACAAAACACGCCTCCGCGAATTTTGACCTTGACCATATTTTCATTGGACAGTTTTCAATCTAAGTCTGATCGATAGTTGTTATATGATAGTCTTTTATATTTCTTACAATTCGGGTTGTATTTGTAGACAATCTGGCGATAAATCTTCGATAATATTTGTTCAACCGTGGTGAGTATCTCGCTAAATACTACTAATACATTGTAATTCCTTGTTCACATTTTCGTTCTATTAAATTGTTTCAGCAAACATTGTTAATGTGTTTCTATACTTTACTATATTCATCACACTTTACTATATTTATGGACTATTTGCTTGCCTCACACAATTTTCTATGAATTTTGTGTTCGTCGTTATGTGAGCATATCTCAATATATTTTCAAAATATCTAAAAATCGATATTTTGATATCTATAGTCACAGCCCACGATACTTTTAAATTAATGAGAAGTTTATTGATTTATAGAAAGCAGACATAGTCATCATAAGGTAATGTAGCATAGATATGCAGTTTACCCCCTCCTGTAAAATCTCACAGGTACACAAATCCTTGTGATTGGCTGTTTCAATTAGATAGCTATACGCACTCACGAGCCAATCACACAGATCTACAGTCTTCTTATTCAACTGCGACACTATTATTGGCTCATTCGACTCTGCCAATGAGGATGCTTTTATGTTCACTGTTGTTTTATTGTGGTGTTCTATCTGTTTCAGTTATTTATCTTTCTCCCTATTACGCATTATTACATAATTTTAGCATTGTTTGTAGGCATATTATCTCTGAATTTGGGCTCTCACCATAGAGATGTAATTCATTTATTATGAGTGAATAATATAGAGTGGTATAATCTAAATGAGATTGTAGAAATCAAATTCTGCAGGCAAATCATCAACGAATACTCAACTGTGATTCGCTAAGAAGTAATGCCTGACTTATAATCATTAATGAAACTCGCGATTAAGCTCGCCTGCCTGCAGCTGCCATGTTTCTATTTGTCCCCTCAATGAGAATCAGATCACCACTCTATAGATCACCTTGTATTCATTACATCTCTATGGTATTCACCATACAATTCGTTAATTCTGATTGGCTGGCGTGTCAGAATAACTCGCAGTAATGAATGAAAAGGTCATCAATTTCTCGAGGAAGTATATTGATCGTTGACCCTACTATATATTGCGAATAATTATGTAAATCTAGTCTTCCAGTATATGATATCTCTGTGATTGTGCAAATAATCTGCGGTATACGATGTTGTATTTTATTTTTATTTTAGAGAAACCTATGATTTCACATAAAATGAGATGGGAACAGTTTGAACGAAAGACATTTTGTTTGGCTTTATTATTTCAAATGATTTATTTATTTATTTTATTTTATTATTCTGTTCGTTTATCATTCCCACACAACTAATCATTCCTCAAACATGATATCATTATTATATCTATGGGTGAATCTTATTATAATTATATAAATAAGTCAAAATCATAGAATTTTAGTCGACGTTGAAATTACATTCCTTTTTATTTTTGTATCGTCTTAATCTGTCAGCAGCTCTGACCTGAATATTTCACATATCTCTGTCTGTGTTGTTGCTTTGATGTGCTAGAAATTTGTGGCTTTTATTTGAAACATATCATTTACTTTTACCTATTCTAATACATTCTATTATGATGTGCCACTAAATCATTATTCCGTAGAATCTTTATAAACTGTGCAATAAACAAGCATGGACAACCATATTTTGGGTTATCCACAATAACATGCATATCGAGTTGATAATTATCTACGGTGGCATATAGATATGTGAATATGAATTTGATTATCTATAAACTGGGTATCCTGTGTATAATTTAATTTCTGACTGCCTTATCTATCTATCTATCTATCTATCTATCTATCTATCTATCTATATTTTCCCATTGACTGACTGGTAATCGCGCAGCTATACTTAACTATATTTGAGAGTTTCTTGCGGTTTCTTATTTGGTTTCGATGTGCAGGACTTATTATGGTTTTTTGTGCATTTTTGTTTGAATGTTCTTTTTAAAACAAGAACTATTTGAATTCTATTGATTTTAACAAACATGTTATTTTTCTAGATTTGTTATTAAATATATTCTTGTTATATTAAATGGATTCATTTTCATTAATTTTTTAATAAAATAATTCAAATTAAAAAAAACTTGCATAGCTAATTGTCATATTTAAACATCAGTTATACTTATTATAATATTAACAACCATAGAGATGTAATCCAGTTATTATGAGTGAATATAGAGTGGCAGTCTAAATGAGATTGTGGAGGAGACAAATTGAAAATCAAATTCTGCAGCTTTAAATCATCAACGAATACTCAACTGTGATTAGCTATAAGAAGTAATCACTGACTTCTAATCACGAAGGAAACTCACGATTCAGCTCGCCTGCCTGCCTGCAGCTGCCATGTTTCTAATTGTCCCCTAAATGAAAATCAGATGAGCACTCTATATAGATCACCTTGTATTCATTATATCTCTATGTTAACAATATCATTCCGAGTGGCTACTCGCTTAGAATTTCTTTAATCATAAGGAGCTTCTCTATTGGCTGATTATTTTGGTATTGAAGTTATTTTTATAATCACGTCTGTATGAATCTCAATCAATCATTATAATTAAGTGCCTGAGACATGATGTGTCGTGAATCTAATTATCGAAAAACAATATTTGTAAAGGTAACTATGGATGTGTACCCATAGAAGTCGGATTGTTTTAATTTTCTAAATGAAGCAAGACAGCCATAGAGATCGAACAATTTATTTTCTCTTGAGAAGACGAAAAGATAGTCCGATCTCTATGAAGACAGCAATCCGATTTCTATGGATGTACCACACAGAGCTGCGCGCGCTATGCAGAGCAGATCGCAGAGGCTTGTCAGATTATGCAGAAAATCTATTCTGATTGGTTAAAAATCTGAAAGAGCGTTTTCGGAATGCGTATAACAGGGATAACAGCATTCCGAGGAGATTCTGAGCATGCGGCTATTACCCAGCTGCCAGAATGTTCACAGCAATGGTTCACAGCCAGTAGCCAACTCGGAATGCTTTCGTGAATACCACTCGCTCAAAATGTTCAGCTAATCGAACAGTTCTGGTTAAGCAACCAAGATTTTTATGTAAGCCTTTTGTTAATCATTCGAACAAAATCAAAATCAAAAATAAAGAAGCCAACTTCGTAGTGGAATTAAACTCAGATATATTTCGGGGCTGTGGTCACCCCCTCTTCAGTGAAAATTATAAATCTGTCAAACCCATAGAGATGTATAAATACCTAAATGACATTTTAGAGACAAATTGAAAATCAAATTCTGCAGGCAAATCAACGAATACGCAACTGTGATTCGCTAAGAAGTAATGGTTGACTTCAAATCACGAATGAAACTCGCGATTAAGCTCGCCTACCTGCAGCTGCCATGTTTCTAATTGTCCCCTCAATGAGAATGAGATCAGCACTCTATAGATCATTACATCTCTATGGTCATTACATCTCTATGGTCAAACCAGTTCACATTTAAATATTACCAATAAGGATTACGTAACAGCTGAGCTACAATGATAGTGAATGAAAATTATGAATGAAAACGAATACGATGAGTGATAGCATTAAGATAATGTTAAGAAAACCTAAAATCTAAAACATTTTAAAACAATAGATAAAACTAAAAACTAAAAACATAAGAGACGAAAAGAAATAAAACTATAGAGAGGAAGTAAAGGAGAGACGTCCAAAATTAACAATATAAACAGTATAAGTGGAATATCAAACCTAATCGTTTAGTTTTGTAAAAATTATTTCATGCAGTCCAGGTGGTCGAATAATCCCTTCCAGACCTTCTAAAATCTCTTGAATCTTTGGCTGATCCTTCTCTATGAGACTGACCCCGTATCTCTGCATGAAACCAACAAAAAACAGAAACGCTTCCATTTTAGCCAACGATTCACCCAAACAAGAGCGCTTACCAATTCCAAATGCAATTAAATGCTCATTCGGTTCGTATTGGCTGCCATTCTCATTGAGAAAATGTTCCGGATAAAATGAGTTGGGTTTTTTCCAGATGTTTAGATCGCGGTGTATCCCATAGATATTTGCAATCGTAAAAGTTTTCGCAGGAATGGTATAACCCTTAATACTGTCTGTCTCATTATTCAAATGGAGAGTCAGCGGGACAACACTACCATAGCGCATGGCCTCATCAATTACTGCACAGACATAGGGCATTGCCATGCGATCTTTCATGGTTGGGAGTCTATCACGTCCAATTTGAGAGTCTATCTCAGTTTGAATGCGCTCTTGAATGTGATGCTCCTGTGACATTAGAAGGAGTAGCCATGTTAAAGTATTTGAGGTGGTGTCTGTTCACGCGATGAAAAGTTCGAGGATCACTCGAATGAGTTGCCAATCAGTGAAGGTATGGGACATTTTAGTTTCCTGGTTGCTATTAAGACGACTCTGTTCACTTAAATAAATGTCAATAAGGTCTTTGGCATCGGATTCGTCACACAATTTGTCTTTATGCGTTTGGATTTTTTCCTGATGTATCGATGGACGGCTTCAATATTATCGATTCTTCGTTTAAAACTGGGAATGAATCTTAACAAGAAGGGAGAATAATTCAAAATGATTGTACGTCCTATTATCAATGGTTGTCTGATATTTTCTTTGATGGCGGAAATGAGAGGCTCAAATTCGTCGTCATCATATCCGGGTCTTTCACCCATGGTCATAATGGAGATGACATTGCAGATGGATTTGGTTAAAAGATCATTGCTATTTAAAGGCTGGTCGATATTCTGGTCGATTATATCAAAGAGGTAGATCATCTCAGAGTGTATTATCTCTTCAGATTTATTTTTACCAAATCCAAAATCTTTCAATATTTTTAAACTGAATCGTCGATGCTCAACTCAAACAGGACCATCGGTCAGGAGTATACCACTGTTGCGTGTGATTCGTTTGACACTTAAAGTTTGCTATTACTTAAGAAATAATAGTAAAGAATCAGCAATGTGAAAATGCCCCAAAATATCACTTCTACAATCGCCATTCTCTTTCAGATAGAGTTTGCACTATAATGAAGAGTTTTGCATTACTGGTAGGTTAATGTAGATTTAATGTAATGCTTTAATTCTTTGTAGATCTCTGATATCAATATCTACTAATGAATATGGTATCTCTTTGTAATATGTAGATAAGCACTGTATCTCTGATCTCTGATCTCTGATCTCATGCTTGTATATGATTTGCTTAGCTAATATTCTTATCGATTTACAATATTAAATATAGTGCATAAAATAAAAGAAGACCTGAGTTGCACAAGAACAAG
>JAYMFX010260886.1:0-17172 GCA_036784945.1 Monocelis spectator
CCTTTCATGGAAACTTTACATTTTGCCACTATCGTGAAAACTGTTCTAGAGTTCATGCCATACGAATCCACAAACCTCGCTTCTTAAAGTCAACCTTATAACCATTTATAATTCCTTAATAAGGTCAATTCTTTAGTACGCATCACCATATCTTGGTAAATTACAGAAAGAAGACCTTTGAAAAATGGTCTTCTCCAGTTTATATGTTCACAAACAGTTCAATGGGATAGCTTTACATACTACTGCCAGACGATCCCCTGCAATCATTAAATTATTCTCTAAAGCAGCTATATTGACCATTCACAATATGAAACTATGCCTATACATATTAATATCGCAAATATAAATAAACAATTGGAATGACTTGAAATGGTAGCCTTCCACTTGAATGACATTTATTTTTAGCTTAGATTGGACATATTTGTTTTGTTAATTTGTGTGGCTCTAAAACTGTGCACTTTAACTGTTTTTATTAATTATTTTATTTATCTCATTGCCTCAATTTTCTTTTCATATTTTTATAAAAGGTATGTACCGGGTGGTCGTATAAAGTCCTTAACCCAAATTACAAAAATCGTAAATAATAAAATCAAATTATGATAAATAGGTTTAAATTCATAAATACCACATCATAGACATTTGTAATATTCGATTTATTCATAAAAATCATATCATGGATCAATAGATTTGAATAGAAAGACATAGAAATAGAATTTACATATAGAATAATTGGGTTAAAGATTTTACGACCACCCGGTATAATTTTACAAGAAATAAAGCCATCATATTAATAAATAGGTTGTATAAATAAATGAAAAATTATTATTATTATTATTATCAACAAGGCATACATGTACATTGAAGCTGTTTAATATAAATTTATAGTGCACAATAGTATAAATATACGAGGTCACGTAGTCCTCGAAATATTATAGGTAATAATCGAAATTCCATGTCTTTCAATATATATGCAGATACATAATAGTTCCCAAAACAACATGATAAACCTCCTAATTGTAATTTAATTATGTAGATGTACCCATCGATGCAATAGGTTTCCTAACTCTAAAAAGACTTCTTAAAAATAATGTTTGTGTGAGAGCTACACAAATAACAATGATACTTTGGAATGAAGACCAATGCATTACTTTTGAGTTGAGAGAAGATACAGAATCGTAGTTGATTTTGTCTCTTAAAAGGACATCACTCAAATTATCAAGAGCGTCATCAAGATTCTTCATAACTTTATTTGCGTTATCCTGTATCTAAAAGTTTAATGAAATATTAAGTTTTCAAATATAATACAAGATAATTGTTAAGAAATATTTAAAAGCATTCAAATTGAAATAATTTCTTGCAATTATACTGAAATCTGAAATTATCACAATTATAATTAAAGAAATCAAATGAAGTAAAGAATGTTTAAATATCCAAAACAGTGCCGACTTTTCTACTAACCTTTATAGGTACTAGAACATGTAAATGACAGCAATTAAATTTTTAATGCGTCAACAGATTCATGCACTCAAGAATAGTTGACTATAAGCATTAGCGTGTGCACTCAGGGACTACACGTGGAGTTTGTATGAATTACAAGATAATAAATAACATAAACTGAAGGGTGATCTATGCTAATACTATTTAATACAAAAGGTTTTTTGGTGTGTAGCCCTAATTAGAGAATTTAAAAATCAAATTATAGAAATGAAACAGACTCTTTGTAAGTATAACAACATGAAATAACAAAGAATAGCTACATATCACCAAAAATAAGATTATTGTTCAACCTATTTTAAAAATGCTAACTAATTATTCAATGCAAAGTCTACAAAAAGAGATAAGAATGGTCTAACAAACACTTATTAAGAAAAGATTGGACCTTGAGCAAGCAAAACATTCAACAAATAACCATCTCAAATTTATATATTTTGCTTGGAGCAATTGTTTCTAAGGCTGTATACTCTAGGTACATATAACTTAGAAGTATAACTGGATAAATTACATATATTGAATTTTTTATTAGTTAGTTTACATTGAGATGTTCTTGACTAATTGTATAATTCATCTGTGGATTGATGGATTCGTCAGCTTTTTCTTCTTTAAACCATTTGAAGAAAACAAGTTTGGTACTTAAAACTGAAAAATTATTTTCGAAACATAACTGAAATAGAAATTTTGATAAAATAAAATAAATGAAATTATATGAAAAATATTTTAACATAATGAAAACTATTTCAGTGGTAGACGAATAATACAACTAAAAGTAGGTATCTATTGCTATTTTCATAAAGTATTTTGATCAGCTTTCTAGGTCACTTACACAAGATAGGAATTGTAGATCCAAACAAAATGTTGTTATTTTTTGCCATATAAAAGTAATGATAGCAAATATAAACTGCAAATAAGGAATAACTATGCATGTGATCTGTTTCTCTGTTAGTGATTCACCATTTATTGTTAAATCTCAAAATAATAAAAAATAAACGATTTGTATACCTTGTACTCTCCTTTAAATTTGGCAAGTAAATTGAATTTTTCATGTTGAGTTTTAATTTTAAATTTGATATGGTTTTCTTGCGGGTCCAATAGAAAAAAGTTTACATCCAAATTTCCTCCAGCAACAACCTAAAATGATATTTTGTTAAACAATTTCATTTCACATGTTTTTGTCAATTAATCATAAATATAATGAAATCCACACTATCAAGAATCAGGTAGGCATCTTTGACATGAGTATAACTATTATAACAATTCTGCTTTAATGACAGATTGCAATTGATTGCACACAAAAATGCAATTGATTTAATAATCAAAGACCCACATTCATTGTAATATTTTCAATGAATAATGTTTAACTTACCTTTATTTTATGGAGAATATTACATATTCTTTGAAATATTAATTTCAAATTATATTTCCTTTTTTTGCATTTTTAATGTAAATGTAGAATAAATGTATACTGCTCACATTTATGTTGTCTTTAATGGCATCTTCATCATTATCATCATATTTTACTTCACATTTAATGACAACATAATTGATTTGCGTCTTTGTAAATTAAAACAATAAATATGTACCAACACTTGATCAACCTAGATTCTACTTGTCAAAAGTTTCAGGGTTAAGTTGGTTAGATGTCAAATTATGAAATCTACCATTTAGAATGTCAGATTTTCATAAAATTTTAACTTGATATCACAATATGCAAATAAACAGTCAGATTGGAAGATTTTCACATAGGTTATTTGAAAATTTGACATATTATAGTTATAACTTGAAACTCATTTGTAATATGATTTGATTTTTTAGATATGTAGTGTAAATATTATATTGTGAACTACCCAATATTTCATTAACAAATGAATCAATATGTCAACAAATATAAACTTTAAAATTATTCTTTTAATGATAATAAAAAATGTTTTATCATGTGTAGCATGTACAAATGGCACAAAAGGTTTAGAAGCACTAACCATTTGCACACTATTTATTAACCCATTGTAGCTTACAAACTAACTTTCATATTGATAAAGCAAAAACATTTACCACATTCCTTATTCTCATTTGTAACCAAGAAAGTAACTCAACTCACTCCAAAGTTTATAAGCATTCTTACATCTAATTGTTATATTTTAAAACTCTAATGTCTTGACTTTTAGTTAGATCATATAAACAATATAAACCTAAACAAATGTTTTGAAATATGATAATAAATAAAAATATTCAAAACACCTTCAGCAGAATCTGCATTACACATGCAAAATAAGTTATTTTAAAATTTAAAAGGCATAGAAATAAGTTAACTAAATAAAAGATAAAATTGGGACATAAATTAAGTAAATAAGTCCAATAAATACAAAGCATAAAAAGAATAATATAAGCAAATAATGAAACTGACTTGAAAGCTAACACTATAACTTTGATTTATATCCAAATCATCTCCGAAACATTCCCCTGATCTAGATGGTAAAATCAATGTAAGTTGCGTTCCATTGGTCCAACTGCATTGATGTAATAGGAGTATTAATAAGATAATATTTAGCATGGCTATCCTATACGTTTATAATAAGTTTTAAATCAAATAATCGCTTAAAACATAATGTATTTTGATTGGTTTGTTTGCAAGATTTAAACAAATAAACATTTATTTAATTAATTTGACATTGACCAAAAAAAAGGCTTTTTCGTAATTGTTTTTTCATAATAAATTTATGTGTTCAATTAGTAAGTAATATTACAAGTGTTTTGTGAAATATTTAAAAAACAAAGATGATGCCTTACGGAATATATTTTATTTTTTACATTGACAACTTTGTGTGAGGTCATGAATAATAACTACGAGCGTCTTGCTATTCAAATATGAAATTCATTATGAATTACAAAATCATTTGATTACAGCATTTGTGAGTAATAATTTATTGAGTACTGTTAAATATATGTAGCAATTATTTTTAATTTCAATCAGTTTTTCTAAAACTCTTTAGTTGCTATTTAACTATGGACCTTTACATAAACAAAACATGACAACTTTTTTTAAACTGATAGTGATCTTTCACTTTGTCACCCCCCTAAATATTTATTTCAATTTAATTTAAAGAAAACACAGAATGTTACAATTACAAAGGATATTTCCTAGAGAGTATGAACAACAAGTTTTGACATTAGGATTGGTTATTTGCTTTATGATCTGTTTGAAAATGTGAGTGATTGGTAGATTAATTAGATAAGCAGCAAACTTATAAAATTCTGTTAAATTTCTTCTGATACCTCAGCTTTTTCTTTTAGAGTCTTATTCAAAGTATTGTAATTAAACTTTTTCTGCCTCTGTAGCCTCCCTTTCATTCAACCATTTTCATTAAGATAGGGAAAAGTATGTTTTGTTTCTGTTGAACATTAATGAGTTTTCATTGAGTACCTTCATTGATATATTCTGGCACTGCTAGAATTATAGCTGATTTTAATCTCAGTAATAATAAGCCTTATTCATAATCATGACAAATTCACAATGTAACAAGATTTCAATTACAGTAAGGTAATAATATACTATACAAAAATAATTTGACTATTTTAAACATGACTAGCTCAGTAAACTGTGTTTTTATGCTATTTTTAAGACTTAATTTACCCTCATTTACACTGAGGGCTACATGACACAAAAATTTAAAAGATATTTATTTTATTCAAAAATGTATCTTACCTTACCCTTTACTTATTTTGCCAGAAAGTTGAACTAATTCAACTTTAGAATTTTGCGTTGCTTGTAGTGTGAATTGTCCTCATTCATTTCAATGTATTTAACTTAAAATTTCACGTCACTGCCCAGTTAAAACATAGCCGTTGGCCCCCTAAGGTCCCACGGGAGAAGTGTCCGCCGGAAAACTGTGGGTCCCTTGGGGGCCAAATTTATTTTTAATAAATTAATACTACTTATAGTAGTAATGATTGTAATATGAATTTTGTTTAATTATGTAAAATAATAAGCCAATTATATAAACCATATAAACTTCTATATTTAATCAAATAAAGAAAAAGCACTAATATTTAAACAAATACAAATTATCTACAGAGCATCAATTGATTTTTAGCGTATTACAAGAGTGTATAGAATAATTATTTAAAAATAGTAAAAGATTCTGGAACAAATGCAAAGAACAATAAAAATTAAGTGAGGTGAATCTGTACAAACAGCATCTATGAAAATGTTGATAATATATATCTAAACAAATTAAATGAATAACAACTGAAGAAAGCAGATTAATGTTACATGTATTAATTTAAAGAAAAAATATGTAAGTATCTCTGAATAAAGCTAGATTAGGTAGCTATATTGATTATTGATTACAACAATTATAAAAAACAAGTCTAAATAAAATCTAATGGTAAAATAAACTTATATAATATGTATATTATATAATATAAAAAAATAAAAAGGAGCTTTATCAACATAATAAAACTGCCTGGAACATTTGTTGTTATATAATAGAAAAATGGTTCTTAATTTGATTCAGAGTCAGAAACCAAGATTCTTTTTGAGCTTCTTTCTCTTACCGATGAGCAACATGGTCTCCTTCATGATCGCTTGAATTTTTGAAATATGCTGCTATCAGCAACTCAATTTCTTTATTGGTAGTCCCTGGAAAGAGGCAAATGGTTGATGCTAAAATAAAATTCAGAATAAGATAGTAAAAATACAGACAAACAAGAAGGTTGGGTGTGACACTTCTGAACACAGTATTGTTTTGGTATGCGAATTTAATAGTACGAGGATTGTATCATTGAGCAAAGAAATGCTACAACTTGGCTTTTGATTGAGGATTTAATTGGTCAACAAGTATTACAGTTGCAGCCACGCAATTTTGTATCACTGATCAACAATTGTTACTAAGGCGTTGACTATAACACATATTATTGTCCAATTAAATTCTATATCTAAAGCATGTCCGTGCAAAACTAACGTGTACCATAGATATATATTCTATGCATAAAATCATTGTGCCATTATGATACTTATACAAAATCTCCAGCAGTTAGGTAAAAAAAACTTCATGTGAGAGATACACTGATACTGAAATAGGTAATGAAGTATTACTCAAGTGCACCAACTAAGTATGTTGGTACGAGTTCAGCTGTTATTTCGAAATAAGTCTCGACAGAATTTTGTCTTCCCATATCCCCCTGTGTGATTCAGCATCCTTTGGGCCTTAACATAAAGGAACTTATTGAGGACTCTACGAATATGGGCTTTTTGATTGGACCCTCTTTCTTGAACCATTATTTCAGCCTATATGTCAAAACAAATTATGAAGTTTAATGATTGTAATTAATATAATTGATTTTAGTTAACTCAGTTAAATTTACTTACAAATGCAGGTGACTTAATGTCGTCAACATTTGAAAATATTGGGAACATCATGGTAATAGTTGGTGCTTGAGAGCTGGTGCTAACACCCCGAACAGTTGTCTCAAGAGGTGTTACTCTTTTCTCAAGATAGTTAACGGATGTCACAACATCTGACAACTGTTTTTATATCATCGCCAAATGAAAAGTGATACCTAAAATTCAACAAATATATTATCATTACTTCAGACAGAATAATGAAATGTACATATGCACAATAAGATTTCAAAATAAAGTCATAAAAATCATCTCTAACCATGTAAGCTATCAGGTTCGATATGGTTGGCTTTGCAAGCTTCAACCATATCCAACTTATGCATTAAAATCTTCATTTTGGTGTGGCGTGAGTGACGGACCTGAAGTCATAAATGAAGCAATAAATAATTAATGAAAAATCTGGAAAACTTAGTAGTTAGCTACCACTGAAACACACTGCTTCTGTATTTTCTCGAGTTTGACTTGATGAGAAAAATTTAAGGGGAGACACTAAACCCGGGCGATTAACATTAGGTGGGTTCACAGTACGACTATTAGCTAAAATAAAATTGTCTAAAGCTTGTTAGGGGTATATAATGAAAAGTACTTTAACAACATCAAGTTAATCGCAGCACTGACTGTTTAATAAAAGTACTATTTCCTAAATTTAAATAGTCTGCTCACATGGATGCAGCAGATGGTCTTTATTGGTAGGGCTTATATAAAAAACTTACACAGATAGGCTTCATCTGCAGGCGGGGAGGCATTACCCGTTTAACACAACTTAAAAGCTTGCTGATCCCATATTTCTTAATGCTAATGAGGTCACGTAAACGATCCAGCAGTTTTTGATTGTCTTGACTATTTTCCATAACCTATAATAAATAAAAGTTATCTTGAATAAAAATTCAAAAGTCTCTTTACAGTTAAAGCATATAGATGTAATAGCTACAGATCATTGTAACAACTAAAATTACCGAAAGGATGTTTGCCTTGTGAGTTACTTTTTCATACTTCACATCGCACCAATATTCTTTGCAAGTATCTGCATCTTTCCAGTCATCTAGTGACCATGTCTCATAGACACCTAAGTTAATGTCACCATCAGGGGCTTTAATAACACTCCTATCACTGGGAAAATACACGACATACTTCATCAAAAACATAAATAATACATAATCACATAGCAGGATAATTTAATTAAAAGCATTATTCAACAACAAAATTAATAATTTGGTAGAATTAAACTCTTAATAAAACTCTGTGGCTAACAGCTAAATTAACAACTAATACTATTAAAATCAAACATAATTGTTTATAGAACAAACAAGTGTTGAGGAAAACTCAACTTTTAAAAATAATTTATTTAATGTATTGCATGAAAATCACATCAAAAGTCATACACAAGAACAGCTGTTAATAATTGTGCAAATAAATCAATCATATATACAAAAGAAATATAAAAAATCAGCATGGTTATTAAAGAGTAGTATTAGCTACACAAGCAGATCTATTTAAAAAGAGAACATACGTAAACCTATCTGGTATAGAGTTATGTCAAATATCAATAAGTCAAACATATCATTAGGCACTAATAAACACTAATTAATTCATAATCCTTTTCAGAAATAATATATCCTATATGGCATATCTATAATCTACAATAGAGCTTTCTAAATTTAGTTTTGTCTAATTCTCGGGAGTGAAATTTCGCAGATTAAACTACCTTATATAAAATGTTATAACTTAAATTAGCAGTTAAACAAAAATAAGGATACATGTGTCTCAAACACTGGAATTAACACAATTATAAATTGTGTTATATACTACTTCTTATATACTACTTCTTAAAATAGCTGATAGAAAATGTATGCCAATATAGTCAACTGAACAACCTCACTATAACGCACTTTAGTACACAATATATATATTTTTTAGTAATATTACTATTATTTAAGTCAAAAATCATTATTGTGACCCTTAGAGATTTGACTAATAAGACAACATACTTAACTTAACATTTCAGAAGAAGCAAATTGTAACACAATAAATAATTCTTTCTCTGGAAACACAATACATTTATTTAATAGGTAAAACATTATTAAAATAAATATCTGTAAGTGAAAAAACACCAATTCCCAAGATGCTAGAAGGAAAAGGATAATTATATAAATTATGTTTAAATTCTAGCAAATGACCACTGACATAAGTCTGATCACTATCTATATACACATCATTAATAAATATAGGAACAACAGAATCATTGTTTAAAATTATTGCACAGTTATTAGGAGATGATGAACTGTACTACCGTCAAGAGCTTCTATGAGTCTCCTCCTGACGGGAGCATATTTATATACTACAGAACTGTCATACACAAAAAACAAATACTGTCAAAACACAAGTTCATAACATCAACCAATCAGCATCAACCTCACGTGACCTGACTCCATGGGACTAGCAAGGCCCGATTGTCCAAAGGACGGTGGAGAGCCCGATCACGCGAGGCATCATCTGCCTGGTTGTATTTCGAATAAACGAATTGGATATGCAAAGATTTATACATACATGTAAGATAAAGTAAGAAAACAAGCCTATTCATACGTGATCTAGGTTTGAAAACAGATAAAATAACTGATAAGTTGTCTGATAAAAGCACACTACCATGAGGAGCATATAAGGCTCCAAAGAAAAGAGCTAAAAGCTCATTCTGAAATTGACTACCCTCAACATCCTGAGCGAAAAGACACTCGCCAGTACTATTAACAGCTGCGATTTTAAAAGGGGTAGCATCCACATAAATAACATTATCAGAAGTATAAGTGCCAAAACTATAAAAATTGTCATAAAAGACTGGAAACTGATTAGGGTACCAAGGTCTAGAACCTGTGGCTGACACACAAAAACCCACATAAATCTCTATACGAGAAAAAACCGGTGGAAGATTCAAAGCATAAGCGAAAAAGGCTAAGTAGCCATTAGATTGTTCTTCAAAGAGAGATTTACAGTGTTGCGGATATTGGGCAATAAAGTGGAAAATATTGAGATGCTCAGGCCTTGAGCGAGATTGATTTAAGGGTTAAATCATAATCAAGACCACAGTAATTGACACGCAAAAGAGGAGAGAGCTCGCTCTTTTTATGATTAACAAGAAAGCCTGCAGCATGGATAAGAGATAACATTTCCTGAACAAAGGCATTAAAGTCATCAATATGAGAGGCAAAAATAATATCATCTAAATGTATCCAAAGTTTACAATTGTACTTAGTACGAAGATATTTCATGATAGGATAGATAGTCTTTGCTAATATTCGAGGGGATGATGGAAAGCCCATTGGTAAACGCTGATATTGATAATAGGCAGTTCCATGTTTAAAGACAGTCAGATAATATTTGATTTATTTACTTCTATTATCAAGCGGAATCGCATAGAAAGCGTTGGCCAGGTCGAGCTTACCCATTCAACTGGGATCTAAATCCCAGCGTTCTATGATTCTAGATGGAGGAGGCAAGACGATGGCCGTATCCTTAATGGAATTTCTGAAGCTATTATAATTGATGATAAAACGACCAGTCTGACTGTCCTTTTAATAAGGAAAGAGTACGTGCAATAAGGCCTATGTTTATCATGAGTTTTCTCAATAATATCATTGTCACAAAGAATATTAATAGACTTAGTTAGAGCTACCTTCATTTTTAATGAATGATTCCTTCCAATGCTCGCTTGTGCCGTTTTTGAATATAATGATGCACCATAGAGATAAATTGCTTGCGTTGATTTGGCCATTGGGATTGTCGTTGCGAAGTCTGGTTTGAGTTTGCCTAGCATTTCTATCGGAGCTATAGGTATCGGGCATGGCCTGAGATTCTGTATTGTGGAGAAATCTGTTGATTCGTTGCTAGATTCATCTGAAGACCATTCGTCGTTGATTGGGTCTCTCCTTGGCGGGATGAATTGGCGAATATCTGGTTGGTAATTGGGCGGCGGTGGATCAACTTGTTCGGACTCGAAATCAGCGTGAAGAGGGATATCTGTGTCACGTAAGATATCCAATGGAATTGTTAACGCTGAGTACGTGGTGGATTGTGGATATATCGTGTCCAATTCGCTGGTAGAGATGTCGAGAAAGTGGGAGATCAGATCTTCCATCTCTTCTGATTGTGGGAGGCTCTGGTCATAGCTCCAGTCTGCTGGGTTGCCAGCAGGTTCGTCTACTTTTCTATTGAATTTGTGTGATGTGTGTATACCGGGGGAAAGTAGACTGCAGGTCGTTGATAAGGCGCTTCTAAGGAATTGTCGGAATCGTCCACATCAATGTTATGTATCTATGGAGATTGTCCCGGTATACTGGAGTATATCTAGGTGGTCTATTTGCTTGGCGCGGGCGGGGCGCCGCAGTTTCCTCTGTGACCACCACCACCACGTCCTCGCTGCTGGAATCTTCTGTTATTAGGCCTCCCCCGGCCAATCTGGTCAGCTGGGATATTAAGTGTTCGGTACACGGCATCCTCATTTTGGGCCATGGCGAAGTTGTAATTTGCGTAGGTAAGCTGGAAGAGAAATTTGAGTCTTCGACGGACGAGCGTGACCTGCTCCGGCTCCGTCGCATGATAAATGGCCGCGAGTGAGTCAATCTCATTTACTGACTTTCCAAGTTTGAGTCTGACTTCTGCCTTCTGTGAGAAAGTAATGAGGCGTTCGATTTCCTCTCTCATTTGCTAGAGGAGCAGCGTCGCCATCGATATCGCAGTCACGAGTGTCTGCTGCTGCGCAGCCAGTAAAACAATCTCGAGGATTGGGATTTCTTCTCTCATAGGCGTCCATTCTTGTAAGGGCGGCTTGTATAGTTGTCTGGTTTTGCTCGGCGGTAACAGTGAGTTGTCACAAGCATAAACATGGCGAAGCGAATCAAGACTATTAACAGCCTGCTCTAAAATATATAAGCAGGCTATATATATATCTTTATGCCCTGTTTTAATAAAAAAAAATTCAATGGGGAAAGAAGAAAAATTATCAAGAGGTCCATACATTTTAACTGAAGAATATAAATGGATAAGTGGGCTTTATAAGTGTATGCTGAATTCGAAAACAATTTACCAACATCAAACAAAAATTTATCCAGACAAGAATTAGCAGACTGATAAAATTCAAAAAGACATGGACTAACAAATGTGTAAATCAGAGTGCCCGCCACTTTCAGAAAGAATATTCCAGACAGATTAACAAATTCCCTGACATTTATTAAGCATCAATTTTCACCTATGTTAGAATTATTAGTGTATTATTCAAATCGATAGTTTTATTTGTTGACAATACCAACACCTAAGTTAACAAATATGTATAACAAATTTAAATGCACAAGACTAGCAGTTTTTAGTGAACATGTAGTTGAAGAATGTGTTATGTTAACATGAAATGAATCATAATTTGGTCAATTGATCCTTTTTTCATTAACTATCATGCTTTAGAGAGAGTTATGAATCATTTCTTAGCTTCAGTCACTAAGGATAAACTGTCAATATCCTTCTCAAAACTAGCAATGTCTTTTGAAAGCTTTGCACGTTTGGCTTTTATTTCATCTTCATCTATGATGCCTATATCTTCAATGGCCGCTGTCTTTTTATATTTGTTCAAATACTCTGCAGAATCCACCGCATATAAACATGACCTCTCAGCCCACATTTCAATCAGTTTATCGTGTATTTATCAGGAGAATATTAAACACAAAATATGTTTAATATTCCGTTTTAATGCTTACACATAGATTTTATTCATTTGGGCAAGGAAAAAACAAAGATAATCATAATTTGAGCATAAATCCATATGCTCCGTCTGGTGTGCAATGAATTTCTTAGCATAAAATAAAAAACTATGCCAGCTATTGCACAGCAATTGCAATTAAATATCAAAGCAAAGCATAAAAGTCTTCTTTGGTGTACCCTAACCCAAACCTTTAATAATTGAAGAGTTTATTCAAAGTTATTTGAATGATGCACTTGAGAATACGAATACGATGGTTCCATCAAGTTTGTACATGCCTTAAAAAGAAATGGTTGAATTAATTATCATCGAAGTTCACATTAATTACCTTTAATTGGGTTGAATTTTCAAAAAAGTTGAAGGAAAATGTTTACTAGATCCATTTGTCAAACGCAGCAGACGCTGTGATCAGACATATAATTATATCCTCTTATGAAATCCATAAGAGGATATAATGCACGACCTTACCTTATAAATTTAGAAAGTTTTCTGTTTAGAAATTGAGAGCATTTTTTGAATACCAATCTTAATTCCTCTTTAGTAAGAAATATGTCTTAATATCCTGACAATTTCTGAAACTGAAATAAATACCTAATAAAATTTAGTTACTAATTTACATATTAAAGATATTAGTTTAGTTTAGTTATAATGGGGTAAATGGCGATTTCCTTCCACCAATCTTCAACTTCTCTCTCATAATAAAGATCAGAAGTCTCAAACATCCATTCCCCTCCAGTATTGAGACTTCACAGAGAAACAGATCGACGATCTTCTAGAATATTTTTGCCAATGATTTTCTTCAATTTTTGAGAATATTGAAAAGAAGAGAGGGAGCTCCCACCCCCACAGTCTTGAGTAGTCCTATCTCTCTGATTTCTCTCACCAGTGGTGAATATAAAAGCTTAGCAATAAGATTAATAAATATTTTCAATTGACACTAGATCTACTCGCAACAATTTTATAATAATTCATTTAATACGCAGTTGTATTCTGTAACAAATTGGGTCACTTTAATCAATACAATAGGATTGATCTATTGAACTGATAGAATACAATAAATCCATATCACGTTTTATATAATCAATATTTATCAAACATAATTTATGAATTCAATGATGCTCAACTGAGCATAACAAAACAATAACACAACATAAATTCAACTCAATGCATACCTCTTCGCTCGTGTATCCAGTTCGCTAGAAAAATAAATAAAACAATACCAACACATAAACCGTACAGGTGATATAGAGTTAACCAAATACTGACTCTAACACATAAAACAATGAATAACAACAGATAAAATAACCTACAATCCATATTACGCCCCCAGGCGTGTTTTAGTGTCGTGCACACTTGCACGACACTAAAACCCTGTACCATCACCAGTCTCTGATGGTTTCTTCAAATTGTGCTTATCATCTAAATCGATGTTGCACACTTTCACATCAGAGGTTGCTGCTTGGATAATTGCTGATGGTACAACTTTCTTCATCAATACTGTAATCAATCCGAGCATAGCTGCTTTTAAAAAAGGAAGCATGAATATCTGAGGGCGGCCCAAAGATAAGAATAAGAATCTGTGGATAACACATAAAACTAAGCTCAAAAATAACGAATTAAAATCAATAAACTCTATCACATCTGGTCCTATATAGGGCATCATACAAAATAGGATCGACTGATTTAAATATTACAATAAATCATGTGGATGTTATTGACCAAGCGGTTACAATACTACAGCAATTGCCATAACTGTCTTAATATCCTGACAATTTCTGAAACGATTTCCTTCCACCAATCTTCAACTTCTCTCTCATAATAAAGATCAGAAGTCTCAAACATCCATTCCCCTCCAGTATTGAGACTTTACAGAAAAACAGATCGACGATCTTCTTGAATATTTCTACCAATGATTTTCTTCAATTCTTGAGAATATTGAAAAGAAGAGAGGGAGCTCCCATCCCCACAGTCTTGAGTAGTCCTATCTCTCTGATTTCTCTCCCCAATTGAATTACCACTTGGCTTCTTTATACACCTGAAATGTCGGTAAACAAAGTTTTCTGATGTAAACAAATTTGGATAATGTCTGAACAAATCGCTGTACTTCACAGCCATAATTAATCACACCAATGGCATCACAGTCTGCCATCCAGCTAGTAGTGAACGTGGCTAAACGTCGGACATTTTCGAGCGATCCAAAAATGACGATGCGTCCATTGATAATATTGTTGAGTGCTTATAAATAACAAAATTCTTGCTTTGATTCGTGAGTATCTGCAGGTCAATCATATTCATAGTTTATACCATAAGAAATGATCTGGAATAACACAATATAGCATAGAAGGATACCATAGAACTGATTGAGCAATACTTTCGTTTGTCAGTAAAAAGAGTTTATACGAAATGATTGGCCTTAAAACCCCCGACGTCACTGCGGTCGTCTATGCCTACGACGCCTTCCATGGGTAGAACATTTTTCTTACGAAAATAATTGATACGACATCGGATAGTGTTCTCTGACGGCAGAGAACATTGCATCGAGAATGAAGTTTATTTATTATGATTGATGGTATTACCAATTTGATGAGAATCAAGTAATTCCACAGCTTCCCAATGTTGCTGTGGAAGTTGAACATCATGGTTGTGAACACCGGAAATCTTGTAGATTTGGACCCCTATCACATCATTATCAGGAGCCGACTATGTTGCGCGTGCTGAAGATTGCGACTTAATACATTTAAACAAATCTCCTCCACTTATTTTTAGATCACGTACCATGAATATTGAAATGTGGACCGAGGACTGCAATTGGATTGCCATTCATCGCATGGCACATTTAGCTTTTCCATTCGGTCGCTACATTGTCATATTGTATGGCTACTCCCACAGTGACGAGGAGCCACCTAAAACATATGAATTTGATCAGTCGAGTATAGTTCTGTACGATATCTTGGAGAATAAGCATCATATTTGTAAAGCAGTTGTTGAAGAATCTACTTGTATCGAACATGGCATCGAACCGAGTGTTCTGGCTTCCTCTGGCAGTTCATCGACTTGGCATGATTCTCTGGTGTTTATGTTTGCGGGATTCTCCATTCATCACAAGAGAAGCACAAACTATCTCTCTTACATTGACTTTAAAAGCAAGCCTCTAGTGGTGAAGATAATTTCCGGTGGCACAGGCACACAGATAAAGCCGGTACCGTCTTGTCGAGATAAATGTTCGCTGAACTATTGGGAGAATCAGCTGTTTGTGTTTGGTGGGTATGGCTTCCGACCAAGGTAACTATTTATGAATATTCATGAGATATTTATTCTATGAATATTCATAATCTGTTTTTAGCTTTCTCTTTTAGTGAAGTGGTAGATTCGGATACGAATGCATCTCCCTATTATCTGGAGGGTAATGGAGCTTTTGTAGTGAATTATTATGATGGGGATGAGCGCAGCTGGAATAACCAACTGCTCGTGTACGATCTCAACACGAACACCTGGTCCTCTCCTAAAAACTTCGGTCAAATTCCCACACCAAGAGCTGCCCATGCTACCTGCGTAGTTGAGAATAAACTGTACCTGTTTGGAGGTAGAAGTCATTCACTGTTCGGTGTCGAAAGATTAAATGGTACCAATAAGTCTGATTGATTGCTGAATTATTGTAAAGTATGACCGCATAGTACTTAATAATTTGATCGACTCTTGGTTCGTTCGTTTCAGATCTTTACTCTTTGTCATTGCCTGACTTGGAGTGGACGCAGATCACTCTGAATGGAGACATACCTTGTGGTCGGTCTTGGATCACGCTGAACTCTCTAAGTGCCGACTGTCTGCTCCTAGTGGGTGGTCTCGATGCTCAGAATCAACCACTGAGTGATGCATTCTCCATCACCTTGAATGGTGACCGACTGTGTACGGTATTGCGTGCCTATCCTAATCCTTCTGCCTCTCCGGGTAAACCTCGCTTGTGGCACACGTCCACCACTGGTTTTGATGGCTGTGTCTACTCTATCGGTGGCTGCTCCACAAATCTATTCTCAGAGGAGGCGAAAATTCAGACGCAAATCGATCGATATCACGTGATGCGGCCCATTTCATTATTCAAGCAGAGTTTGCGGGCGGTGGCCAAGTACAGATTTCGTGACACTCTGCTCCCAGCGACGCTTTTGTCTGAACTTGACGCTTTAGATGGCGGATAAAATTTTCATTTATCGCCATATTTTCGATATTTATCTGTGCCTAAATTTATTACAATTTAAAGAATTTTGTATTTAAAGCCTTATTAAATTCACAAAACATTCCAAGTTAGCTTGATGATGTAAAACTTAGATACCAGTTTGTTATAACCATCACCCAGTCTTTGTAAATACTCGACATTAATCTTTCAATAACTACAGATGGCTTACATATCTACATATCAATAAAAATGAAATACATTGAATATGCTCAATAAGAGGGACTATTCATAAGAGAGTCTATCTATAAGAGAGTCTATCTATAAGAGGGACTATTCATAAGAGAGTCTATCTATAAGAGGGACTAT